>NNCB01000028.1:0-36276 GCA_002317545.1 Scenedesmus quadricauda | reverse complement strand
GGGGGGGCGTTTTGCCGTAGTGCGAGCTTTGATTTTGCTAGCGTGTGCGATGGGATGGCTGCGGACGATTTGTCCGGCCCGTAGACCAGAATGGACGTCACTGCAGCGACACGCCCCTGTTGACTTGCAGCATGGACACAAGCACACACACACACACACTCCCGCTCCTCTACGAACTCATCCAGTGGCAAGGGCGCGATGAGTTCCGTTACAGCCACGAATGGGAACCCGACATGCTGATCATGTGGGACAATCGCTCGGTCCTTCACCGTGCGACCGGCGGTTACGATGGCTATGATCGCCTGCTTCACCGCACGACGATCGCTGCGTGGGACGGATAGCGAAACTCGAGCGCCCCGCCATGCGTTGCTCCGGGCAGAAGGAGCCTCCCTGGGGAGGGGGAGGGTGGGGGGGCGGGGGTAATGCCGGTAGGGGCCAAGTACGTACGGCGTATCCGAAGTGGCTCATCCCGAGGGTCAAGGGCGGGTGGATGGCCGGTGTGACGCCAGGAGTGCTGCTCACTTTGCCAGCATCAGCTCAACTTGAATCCCCCCCATGACGCTACGTTCGCGCTTCCGATGGATGCCTCCTGCCATTCGCTCCTTTCCAGGCCCGGCCCTGACACACTTGCCCGACGTCCCGGTGCCCCAGATCGCCGCCCTGCCAACCCCGCTCGCCTCATGAAGTCAAACTCGAGGTGGATCTGCTTCTGCAGCTCGTCCACCGCCGACACTTGGTCAAACTTGAGCGCTGTCTTTGACAGGAGGTGCGATCGCCCCAGCGGTCGGTGATGGTCCAGAAGATGTACTGCTTCAGGATCTTGGCAATGGCGCTCATGTTGCGGCTCTGATTCTGGATGATGATGTTTTGGGGTTCGGAGGGGACTGTGGTGGTTGTTTGTGGGTGGGGGGGGGAAAGGGCTGTTGGTGAGCATGCTGTTGTTTTGCCAGGGGGTTGGTGATGGTTGCCATAGGGTTTAGCAACCCTAGCAGTTCCCAAGCGTTGGGTGGAGGAAGCACGCAGGGCGGGCGTGACCTGCGAAATGCCAAGCGGAGAGCCAACTGGACCAGCGATGCTGAGGGCGATCCGCTGACGGTCACCGCTGCCACCGCCACGAACGGCACGGTGGCGATCGATCCAGTTACGGGAGCCCTGACTTACACGCCGAATCCCACACTTCCACGGCTGCACGGGGCCCCCCCTCACCTGCAGTGCGTCAGGGTACTGCACCTTGACGGCCACCAGCCCGCTGCGCGGCACGCTGCCGACCGCCACCGCGTGCGCCACCGCCGCCGCCGCGCCGCTCGCGATCGGCCGCTCCTCCCGCTCCGGCGCGAGCCGCGCGCCCGGCACGGCGCGCCGCAGGCCGTCCAGCAGGCGCCCCAGGCCGCCGAGCGGGCCGACAGCGCCGCCTGTGATGCCGCCCAGCAGCGTATCATCCGCGACGCTCGCGCCGCGCCGGCGGTCGCCGTCGCTGCTGCTGCCCCACCCGCTGCTGGTGCCCCCGATCCACCCGATCCCCTCGCTCTCGCTGATGCTGCTGCTGCTGCCGGCATCAGCCGCCCGCGCCCCCCGCGCCGTCGTCCTCCACCTCTTCGCTGCCAAGCAGGCTCCCGCCAGGTGGCTGTCCTGGAATCCTGCAGCGCCAGCACCTCGGGCACGCGCACCACGTCGCCGGCGCCCAGTGCCTCCAGGTCCACCCCGCGGTTGGCGACCGCCAGCTCGCGAGGGACACGCCGGCGTCGTTGCAGACGGACCAGGCGGTGTCCCCGGGCAGCAGCGCGACGCGGCGGGCGCGGCCGCGGCGCTGGCGGGAGAACTGGCGGAGCTGTGCGGGGGAGAAGCGGCGCAGCTCCGCCTTGTGGACATGCGGGGGGGGGGGGTTGAGGTGAGGAAGGGGGGCAGGGGCGTCGTGGAGCGGGGTTGCGGGCGCAGAGTGCTGTGTTCAGCCGGCATGGTGCGTGTGGGCGGCGCGGGTGCAGGATGCGGAGTGTGCGTGGAGCCGGGCCCGTTGTGCCACGCTTGCACTGCGAAGCGAGGTGAGTCGGCAGAGGTGCACTGTGCTTGGAATCTTTCTGCCAGTCACACCATAGAGTAGCAGCTTCGGCCGGCACGCTCACCCACACACGATGCACACATGCACTCGAAAGCAGGCACTCAAACAAACACAAACAAGCACGCACGCACACACACACATACAAACACACACACACATATGTCAACTCAGGCACAGACACTATCCACTCCGACATGAACACATACAAGACAAGTCACACGTGTGCAGGCGCGCAGACGAGCGCATGATCTGCACGCACGCACGTGCGCGTGCACCCCGCCCCCTCCCCCGACCGGGCGATGGAGGCCGACCCATCGGGAGACTCGGTCGATCCACTCACAGCTCCCCCAGAGCATAAAGACGCCACCTCGGCGATTTCGAAAAGGTCGCCGGTGCGGAACCAGCCGTCGTCGGTGGCAGGCCTCGGCGGTGGCGGTGGGGGGTTGTGATAGCCCTCGAACAGGCTGGGGCCGGGATATGCAGTTCGCCCGATATGCCGTCACTCGATTCGCCGCCGCCCGCGGCAGCACGGGCCCGCTTTGCGAAGCTTCAGGAAGACGGCCGGCTGCGTCTGCAGGCGCCAGACAAGTCCGTGACTCGGCGATATGCCCGGACATATGGTTGAAGACTGCGCGTCAGGACGAAAATATGCAGGCAGGAAGGATTAAGCGTGCCAGACATAAAGTTTTCCGGTCTCAGATACGTACCGCGCGAGGGGGCGGTATGCGCGTGGACAGGATGGTTTCGAGCTGATCCTCAAGACCGCGGTCGCTGTCTTGATGGAGCACACGCCGCTGGTGAGGGGCGGGCAGCTGCCGCACCTGCAGGAGGGTTGTCCGGCTGGAGCGAGAGCGGGACAAAGACGAGCTGCTTTTCCTCGGCATTCCTCTCACCTTCAAATAGAACCCCCTGATGGTCAATGCCGAGCTTGTACATCTGCTCATCGCACACTTGATGCAGCAGTACCGAGCGGCTCTATATCTCCAGATCTCTTCGGCCCCGCGACCGTATTAGCAGGGCGCGAAATAGCGGGCATAGTAGCTCGAGATCATTCTGGCGCGCCTCCCAGATTCTGCTGACACGCAGGATAGAATGGTTGGGGTCCAGCCCGCCTCCTGGCCCGGCGTAGGGGACGGGTGCTGCGCGCTTCGCGTTGCTGACCGAAACCGATTATCGCACCGCCAGCTTTCTCGACCAGCGACTGTTCACCAACCGGATCGGACGCGAATGGATGTCGTGGGACGTGCTCCCTGATCTTGGTGCCACAGCGCCGCGTCCCGATTTTATCTTTCATATCGGGCATGTGGGGTTTCCTTCTCGGTAGAACACGACACACAGGCTGCCATGGTAAGTACTCGCCGTGCCGCAGCAATTGCGCTGAGGCGCCGGGTTCCGTCAATGGCTTGCAGCATAACGCTCCTGCCAGCTCTTCAATGAGATGACGCAAGGCACTCCTCCCGCTTGCAGGAGGTTCAGGCTGCCTGGTGGCTCCATTGCTCCGGATTGAATGCTGCCGGTGGGACGACGAGCGCTGGCCGCTGGCCGGGGGAGGATCGTCGCAGTGCCAAGTCTCGGCCCGCGGTCTGGAGCACGGATGGGCAGCACTCCTAGTGAGCTGTTATAAGGGGCTTGCATGTTACGGTGAGCGACATGTTCCAGTCTCAGGCGACTTAGCCGCAGGTGTTGATGGTGATGGTGGTGCAGCGACGATCCAGCCTGCCCCCCAATTAACAGCACGATGCCGACCCAGACCGACGATGACTCTTGCTGAAGAGCTCATGCACAGCTCCTTGAACCGTCGCGGGCGTCGTTCCAAGTGACGTCCCCAGGTGTGCCAGTGCTCCATGCACACACGCAGCGCGCTGCAGGGCTCGCTGCCGCGCCGCCGCGCAGGAGCGACCACGTTGCGCATCGGGGAATCATTGGCGATCAGGTAAACTTTCTTCCCGAGTATCCGCAATCCGTCCTGCAATGCGCCTTCGCGGCACACCCGAACAACGACTGCTGCTCAGCCCCCCTGACTTCCCCGAGAATAAACGTCGAGAATGCCAGGATATCTGCAGGTCCCGAGGCGCTCGCGGTGATGTTGGAGACGATCCGGATCAACCGCGACTTCGGACTTTGCGAATGCATGCGCTTGTCCTTCAGGCGAAATATCCTGTCCTCGATCTGCGGATACCGTTCGTAGATGATCGAGACCGACTCTTCGCGGCCAGATGGTACGATCACCCAGTAGATTGAACGCGCCTTACCACTATTGTGCAAATGACGGCCAATGCGTGTCATTGCGCCAAAGCAGATCCGATTTTCCGTCAGCATTGACGTCTACGCCTCCGGTGACTACCCATCCAAGGCCGTACGACGTGCAGATATTTTAAACGGAGAGATCGAATTTGAAGGAACTTTACTTTCGTTTCCAGCTAGGGATGGAAGCTATGCTTCGACCTTCACTCCACTTCACGCTGAGGGGATTGAGCATCAAAACCGAGTAACATTTTTGCAGATTATCGGAAATGATCAGACAGGATACCACTCCTATGCGCCGTTCGACTGGGAGTTAAAGTATTAGTGTACAAAAATATAGCGTATGCTGCAATATTGGTCGTTGACACTCATCGCGTGTGATCCAAGTCTAGGAACCGCTCGGGTACTCACTTTTGACCTCGAGCTCAGCGCGAAAAGCTTTCACGACCGCACGCACTCAAAACTTCGATAAGCATTTAACTTCAACTCACATCTGCATCTGGATATCATAGGATGCAGCAGGAGCAACAGTTGCAGCAGGAGACAACATAGCGAAGATTCCCTCGCCTGCTCTTCATAACGATCGTTTGGGCCGTAACCCGAGGGCGGGTTCTTCAAACTTATAGCCTCTTTCCCTCATCAGACCAATCGCTTTGCTCTGCACAAGCCGCATTGTGCTAACACTGCGTGTTGCAAAGCTATTCGACCTATTCCTAACAGAAACAGCAAGCTAACGAAGGCGTCTCAGCCTCGGGCGCCGAATTTAAGCAGGTTGGATAGATAGCGTCCGTAGCTGTCTTGCAGAAATTTCGGCGCGGGCGCCCAGCGAACTCACCCAATGTCCGATCGCCGTCTGCCACCGCTTCGGAACAGATCACCGAACGCGGCGACGGCAATATCTTCCGTGTTGACGCCACCATTGGTGCCAACTTCGACGATGGCCGCGGCAATGCCGTGCTCAGCATCGGTTACCAGCGGAGGCCGACAGGGCCGCATTCAGTTCTGCGCTGCGAATCGCTCGACAGCTAGCTCACACTCTTCTTGATCGGCGCTACGCCTCTGAATATGTCATGCAGTATGCATGGCCGTGCTTGGTCAGGCTGAACTATCCCAGCTGCCGCCAGGTCGCCGCCACCACAACCAGTCATCGTCGGTCAGGCTGGGATAAAGATTCTTCACTCCCGCGCCGCCCGCGCCATGGCATTGGACGCAATGGACGCGTCAGGAGAGCTGCATTTAGTCGTCATCGATCGACAGGTGGTTTTCACGGCAAGCATCATCAGTCGGCTTCCGGAAAGGTGGCATCTCGATAGGCTTCAACCGAAGGAAACAAAAAGTCAGGTCGCTTTCCCGGTTCGGACTCGAGCTGGTGAAAAATCTGTTCCTTCGATCAGCCGCACCTCTATGAAAATCTCTCGGGCATGCAGTTCACAGTGAGAGGCTGATTCTAGCTCTGCAGCCGGCCTGCGCATGATCTACGAATCGCATTCACCAGCCGCGCATCACGATCGAACATACCGTCGCCGACGATACCGAGGCCGAGCGCCACCGGGTGTACGCGGCCTTCGACAAGATGCGCGAACAGATCGACCGCATGGCGAGCAGCGCCGACTTCGGCGTCGGCGGCGAGCATGAGTGAGGTCATCGAGACTACAAGATGTTCGCCTTGCGACGATGTGAGTGGGAAACGAGGCGTGAAGGTGGAAGAGACAGCCACTTTCAACCCCAGCGGCGCTCACTGCTCAGAAGCGCCTACGTGCCTGCAGCATGCGGATGCGCCTCGGTCGAGCTCTAGTGCGTGTGAATCCCTCGTCAGAGCTCCCTGTCACTCAGCATCTGATTCCAAGGAAGCGGCCTTGAATGTTCCAGTCCCTGTCCGCATCTCTTGCACCAGGTGCGTGATGCATACCATCGTAGGGCTGGATGATGCTGAAGCTCCCGGACGTCACCCAGTGCGAGACATCCGGTGCTTCAGATTCTCGTTGCGACCGTGGCAGGGCGTGCGAGCTGGACATAGTTGGCGGGAACGCCCGATGCCTGACAATTGGCGATCAGCGTCGCGTTGCCGCTGGCCGCATAGCGCGAACAGGGATCGGTCGTAGTCAGATTCCCTTCAACGGAAGACCCGAAAGTTCCGGGACGTCGGGATGCGAAAGCCCGTGCCATGGTGCCGCGGACCCGGAATGAAGTACCCACTGGAGGGCGTCTCATCAGCAGCGCGTGGCGGCCTCGGGGAGGCGGCGCTGGCCGCCGCGGCGAACAAAAAAGGACGAGCTGCTGCAGCAGGGGTGGGCAAGGAGAAGGAGAACAGCTAAGGGCAGCCAAGTGGCTGTGGCAGCACCACCAGGAATGTACCAGTACTTTTTGAATGGTAGGCGCATGAGCCCAATGGCTCAAAGCGGTTTGGTCTGTAGGCTTGCCTGAATTTGTCAGGCAAACCATACCGGACATCCTGCGATTGCGTGTCAAAAGGTAAGAGTTCAGTCTTCTCATCCCCGAAGCTTTGCGCGCTGATGTATTGTTCTACTTTAGTTACATAGTTATTAGCCTCCTCCAGGTTGCGGGCCGGGATACGGCCACTGCCTATCTATACAAGCTCCCTTGTATTCAAACCAGTACAGCGTGACAGGTGAGATGGAGCCCACATATGGTCTTGTCATGCTGTCTGCATGGTGGACCCCATGTCTGCGCACCACTGCTTGTGTCCTGCAGAGCTCTCACCCAGCTCGTTCGAGGAATCTTCACCCGGGCTGTCGGCGCATGTCAGCGAACGTATCCAGGACATGTGCAAGACCTTCAACGAGTCCCAGTCGGACTATGAGATCGTCTGCGTCAGCCAGGACAATTACGACAACACCGGCAGAACACGATTGCGCGTTCCGCGCAACAAGCGCCGACCGTCACCCAGATCTTCGACGCCGGCACGCTCGACCTGATGCGTCTGGGATCTGCGAGTGCGCATATGTTGCGTGTGTGTCAGACGTTGTCAGCAGCGCTCGGCACGGCGCCAGCCTCTGTCTTGTGAAAGACTGGCAGGTGACTCTACCCTAGTGCAGCTCTCACCCCAGCCCCAGCAATCGTGCGCCCAGGCCCTTCGCTCTCTTCCGTCTCGTTTTCGAAGTTTAAGTTCAATTAGCTCTGAGATACGCCTGTGATACGCGCGAAAATACTGCCGCCGAGGGATGCATCTTTGCGGTGAGGTATCCAGAGCTCAACGTGCAGGGCCTCGTCGTCGACCACTCTATGCTGCATGATCTGCGAAGTGTCAGAGACATAGAAATCGTGGGCTATTGCATTGTGCCGATCAGCTATCGGCACATCTAATCCTCGCATAGTGCAGGTTCGCTTCTCCGCCCGCATGGCGCTTGGCGCTGCTGTTCCCGGACGCAATCGACTTCATTACATCATTAGGTGTCCGGCCTGCTGGACGGCGCGGGCATCAGGGGGAACGCATCATCGAACCAAGATGCAGATGGGCAAGGTGGCCAGAGAGGCCGGGGGCCAAAAGGAGGTGTGCGCGTGCTTTCTTTTGTGCTGGCCCTGCAGCTTGTGCTGATCACTCCGCTGCAATGGAGCAGCAAGCACGCACATCCGCCGACAATTTAGCCGCCCTCTCCCCTTGCCGCAGTTCATCATGATGAGGCGCGCCCTACCGGCCAAGCGGCCTCACTCTTTGTGGTATAATATTATGCCAATGCAACATGCAGCGCACGGCACAAGCTGTTGTTTGGTCTTGGCGCTGATGAAGCTTATGCCGCTTTAATCACTGCCCCCATTTAGTATCATTGTTAGCCGTAGGGTTGGTCAGCTTGATCACGTTCGGGTTGGCCAGCGTGGCTATGATCAGGAAGAAAAACAAAAGAATGAACAATACATCATTCAGGGCCGATGTATGTGCTTCCGGTTTTTCTCGGGTATTTCTTCTGATATTCATTGCTATAACTGTCTGCAATACAAAATGTGGGCGGCTCGCTTTGCGAGTTCAGCCATGCGCATGCAATGTTTTGCGAATCTCTCGCAATAGTGCTAGCGGCGAACCGAAGGCGACGAGCAAGGAGATGATGGTGCAAAAGAAACTGGTAGCGGCGCTGGTGAGCGTGACGATGGTGGGCGGATGTTCGGGCGGTGAAAAGGCTGCCGACTCGCAAGAGGTCAATCTGTACACCGCGCGCCATTATGACAGCGACCAGGCGCTTTACGACCGGTTCACCAAGGAAACCGGAATCAAGATCAACCGCATCGAGGGCAAGGCCGACGAGCTCGTCGCGCGGATGAGAGAGCCAACGATCAAAGGTGGGTTGGTGCTTGTATGGGAGGATGGTTGTTGGGTTACGGCGGCAGCAGGGTTTCGGCTGCAGCTTCTTAGACGAGTGCCGCTGCTGGGCACAGTGTGCAGGGGCGGCCGCCCTGTATGGGGACTGCAGCTCCTCCAGCTGGATGAGCTGCTTGCCTTGGACGGACGGGGCAGCTGCGAGAGGCTGGTCTGGCAGGTAGTATCGAGGCAGCGCACATGCAAGCTGGCAGATGGCTCGACAATGCTATTCGTTGAACTTCAATACGCCCGCCACGTGCACATCGCCGTCACACTGTCAGCAGCAGCGAGTGCCACACGGGACAGCGAAATGACAGGGGCCTTTTCATGGTTTGGGTGATTCCGACCACGCGCAGACATTGTTGTCGTTTGAGGGAATGAGTTATAGTGCAATTACCGGTCTTACAGCCGTATGTGCCAGCAGCCCTTCTTGCGATCTCCGGACAGGTCGAACTTCTCGACCAGAACCTGGGAGGCTGCGATCGTACGTCAATGTCATCACTGGCTAGCCCGTTGACCGCTTTGACTTATGCCTTCGGCTAAGGGGGAGCTTCCATACAAATGCCAGTGGCCATCCCGTAGCACTACCTGACCAATCTGGAAGTCAACATAGCCAATGAGTTCTTCAAAAAATAGCGCGTTGATAGCTCCCGTCACCCGCTGGTTTCGGTCCATCGTGGCTTTGGCGGATGACCGTGGGTGGCCACTTCCGAGCGACCCCAGCCCGTCATATGAGACGCTCTCGACTTCTTGATCGAAAATGCAGTCGTTCTCGCGGTCGCAGCCTCACGCCTTCCAGCAGCGCCGGTGGCGCCCGCAGCGACTGCCAGCAACCGTCGTCCCAGTCCAAGCGCCACCAGGACGGCGCAGTGCGAGCGGCACCTTGCGTCGACGACCATGGAATGGCACTGGATACGACCATGCTTATCTGAGCATGATGAGGATGAAGTGAGCGAAATAATGGTTGAAGGCAAAGTCGGAGCTAGCGGCTGGCAGCCGTACCGCATTGCTGATTATGTCCGCCACGTATTTGACCTGATGCAACTTGTTGCCCCGGCTGATGTATATGATGCTTTTAAATCCAATTACGATAATTGCAATTGTTGGATGATGGTGATTTCACCAGGCCCATTTGACCCATTGGCACTGCGCTTGCAGTCCGGCAGGCAGCTGCACCCTCGGCGCCCACGAGGCGTCCACGCCGTGCCCGAGCCCGCTGCTTCCGTTACTGCACTTGCCCCCACCACCTCAATCTCTCAACTCCTCCCGACACCATCCGCAGCCCAAAGGCGCCGCGGACTGGCGCTACCTCGATCTGGTGCAGCCCGACCTCGACGCACACGCACGCCTCATCCTCGTCGATTGGCTCGTCGACGTCTGCGAAGAATTCAACCTCGGCCAGGGCACCCTGTTCCTGACCGTCAACCTCGTGGATCGCTACCTGTCGCGCGCCGAACCTTCTGGCAGGAGCTGCAGCTGCTCGGCGTCGCCGCGCTGTGGCTGGCGTCCAAATTTGCCGAGCCACCCACCTGTGCTGGCCGACTTTCTGGCACGGCGCGGCACGCGTACGCTGCGGCGCAGGTCGTGGCGATGGAGCGCCTGCTGCTAGGCGAACTGCCTTCACGCTCATGGGTGCCGACCGCGCACACGTTCCGGGGCCTGTTCCTGCCGCGCCGCCGCGGCCGCGCCGCAGCGCCGACGCGTTCTGGTCAGCGGCGATCGACGGCGGTCGGCGGCGGCACAGCCTCGGACAGTGATATCGTGGCGATCAGTTCAGCTCAGGCAGCAGCAATTTCGCGTGTCTCCAGCCATTGACGCAGCAGCAGCGGCAGCAGCAGCTGCATGGGACGGCAGCAGTACCGGGAGCGGCAGCAGCGGTGCAAGCAGCGCTCGCTTCCACGCAAGTGATGCGTACCTGCCGGCCGCTGACGCGCCAACCGGCCCGCGTGCGGCGCCGCGCTACCCCTACGCAACCGGCAGCCCCTGCCCTGTGCCTGCATGCCGCAACTTGCACGCCGCTCCTGCGCCGGCCGTGGCGGAGGCTGCGCTGGGCGCGTACCCGCGGCGCGTGGCCCAACTCGCCGGTCCTGGCCGAACGCTCGCAGCTACGGAAGAGTGATCCATGTCGCTGAAGCCCCATGTCTCCGCCGCCCTCAACCGCATCCAGCCTCCTCGACGCGCCGCGATGACGCGCGCGCGTATCGGCGCTGAAAGCCGCGGGCGTCGATGTGATCGGCTGGGGCGGAGCGCCTGCGAGCGCGTTTGGGAGCAGCCCCGGATGTTCCGCAATGCGTCGCGCGCGCCGCTGCCGCCGTCGGTCAGGCCAAGTACTGCTCCGCACGGCGTGGCCGCGTGGCAACAGTCCCGCTGCCAGCCTGGGCAGCTGATGATTAGGCCCAGACGTCCGCCGCCGCAACAGTAGCCCTGGGTCAGCCCAGCAGGTACCTGTGCCTTTTTTGGAACAAGCTTGTGACGATACTTCCCCTCATCGACGCGGTTGCGGATGGCTGGATTGGGGTGAGGGGGCCTGAATTATACAAGCCTAATTGCGCACGGCCCCTTCGGGCTGGTCTTCGAGATTTTCGGCAATTTTTTCCCATTCAGGCATCGTCCGGCACTCGCGTCGGCCGTTCGACTTGCGGATAAGGCAGTGCCGCTCGTCCAGTCTGTTCGGCCTGTCCCTGAAACGCGCGGTATCGTCGCCGTTTCTCGTGAGAGTCGGCGCCGCAGGGCCGTGAATCGCCACCTTGGGCCGTGACATCCAAACCACGCCTCCGCAGCACGCGTACAGCTTTCCAACGAACGCGGGGCGCGCTGCCTTCCCTTCATCGGCCCTCTCAACTCTGGGTTTGCGAAAAGGGCCACGCCACCGTTCGGGCACGCAAGCTTGTCACAGACCACGCGGCCGTGCACTCTTTGTACAATGAAGCCTCCCTGCAGCACGTGGCGAGCCAGGCTGCTGCACTGAAAGCATCGCCGCACGCCGCCCAGAATAACTAAGGGTGGGCCGCTCGCACCCTGCCTGAAGCGCAGCTTTCCTGGGCCTGGATCACTTTTTGGCACTGGTCGCGGTTCATACCGTTCTTGATGGGTTTCGAATTGGGGATCAACAATGAGGGAAGTCAGGGACATTTTCCGGGCCTGAGGATGCTCTGGAGGCAGCATGAAACCGGATCAGCATGGCGTGAATGTATTTGCTGAGCTCGAGGAGCGCTTGGCGCAAGGCGCCCAAGGAGCAACATGCGCTCCTCCACCCCTCAGACTTGCCTCCACTTGGGCGCACTGCCCACTCCAATGCACTATCTGAAGGCACATCGGTCTTTGTCCGGATGTCCACGTTCAGGCCTGTTCTCAGCTCACTTGGCTGTTGCAGGTACCAACCAGAAGCTGCGCCGCCACGGTCTTGGCCCCAATGGTAGCAGCACCCACACCATGTCTTCAACTGAGGCGCTGGCCTGGCCCCACACGGCACGTTGCCAGGTGGCACACCCGCGATTGGAGCCTCGCAAATCTCACTGCACATGCGATACGAGTCGCTATTGTGTTGGCACATTCGAACTGCGCGCAACACTGCAAGGTGCTCTTCACTATGCAAGGTGTATTGAAGCTGCAGCTGACCAACTACTGTAAGGCGATTTGCTGATGCCAATGCTTCATAAGGAAAATTCAGCGGCTTACGAACCAGTTCAATACATGAATTTGATTGGGCAGGCCATGGGTGCGGAAGTTCAAGAATGCAGCAAATTTGGGGCCATCCTGCATAGATGCAAACAACAACTGGGACGGATCATTATGATTTAGAGACCACCTCGCGTTACCTCGCTAGCCTAGCGCCAGAGAAACGATCGGTGATTTTGCTCGTGCAACAATGGCGTCTACGCGTTCGATATCCGAAAATAAGCGGATGTAAGCAAGCCGATCCGCTGTATCGACAAGTACCATGTCATACGACTTTGCCCTCAATGTGCGCTCGCACACCTATGTGCGCTGGAAGCTCAAGACAACAGGTATGGCGATGCGGTGCAGCCGAAGACCGGCCCGATCCGCGCCGACCTGCTCGGCAATATGTGGGCGCATGGGGCAACATTATCCGGCTTTCGTCTCCGCAACAGGGCCCTTTTCTGGCTTGCGGTGCCGCTTGCAGACCTCCGCATTGAGCAGGTCGCACAAACAGCCCTGCGCACCCCTTCGCAGCGTCCGAGCGCAGGCACGCCCGACACTTGTGCACGTGCCCCGCCGGCGGCCGCGGCACACCCTTTGACGGCAGGTCGGGCACTCCGCGGCCGCCGCCCGCCTAAACGCATCAGCTGCTTGATCCACCGCTCGGCCCCGCCCTCGTTGAAGTACTCGTCAAACCTCATCCGCGGCTGCTTGTTGATGGGCAGCTTGGTCAAGTCTCGCAGCGCGCGGCGCGCGCAGAGCCGCGACGCGCGCTCCGGGCCATCGACGCGGCGCAGTCGTCCGCGAGGAGACCGCCGCAGCGCCTCGGGGCCGGAGGTAGCGCCGTGATAGCGGTCAGAAGTAGCTGTCCACCTGGCGGTGGCGGTGCGGCCGAGGCATTGAGCCAGCCTCGGGCGTTGTTGCACGTTACGGGTACTATAGGGACTGGGAAACCCGCGAAGGGCAGACAATCGGATGGCGCCGTTCGGCGTGTGTGCAAGGTTGGAGGCCGGGCAGGACCAATCGACAGGAGCTGTGGCGGGTGGCACAGTGAGCTTTCACGCCAACGTGCCATTCCGCACCAAGCAGTGTGGATGAACAGCGATTAAGCAAACGGCGCAATGGCGAAGCTTCCGAAACCCGACAGCTTCACCTGCCGGACCACCCGCACACGACCTCGGCAGGCTCCGTCAGCAAAGAAGGTGTGCAGGTACTCGCTGGAAGCCCTCGCCTCGCGCTGTCAGGCCGACTCCTGCGTCCGCCGCGTCTTCTCGGCCATTTCCGCCGCATGCGCACGCCCCTCCGGCTCCACGATCGACGCCAGCAGCTCCTCGAACCCGTCGGCAAAGCCTGCGGCCGCCCACGCACGGTAGCGTTCCTGGAAGCCGGCGAGGTGCTTCTCGGCAGGCGCGCCTTGAGGCGCTTCTCGATGGCGCGCTGGCTGAGCACCTCTGTGTCCGCGATCCTCATCAGCTCCTTGTACCTGGCCTCACCCATGCCGCTCAGGTTCTCCTCCTTTAGGTCGCAGCGCGCGCCGACGCGCGTGGCCCAGCCGTCACTGGTCGCCGCCAGGTCGACAATCCGCCGATCGACTTCCACCCCGCACCGCGGCACCGATCCTCCGCCTCCGTGCGCCGCGCGAGGATCTCGGCCGCCGCGGCGGCCGGCGCCATCACGCCGGGCGCGGCGAGGCCGCCGTCTACGTAGGCCCTGAACAGGTCATGGTCGATCACAGCACGGGCAGCTGCGCGGCCGCGATCGCCTGGGCCACCTCGCGCGTGCGCTGCTCCTTGTCCAGCGCGGCGGGCACGTCCTCGACCGCGCCGCCGTCGCGGATGAACCAGACAAAGCGGTACAGGGCGGCGCAGTCGGGAGCGCCTATGCCGCGCTCCACCAGCAGGCGGCGACGTGGGTGGCACGTGCGGCATGGGACGATCGACACCTTGCCGCCGAATTCCACGAAGACGCCCACCTCTATGGCGACCTGCTTTGCGGGTTTGGAGATCGCATTCTGGGGTCGATGGCGTATACCGTGCCGTTATGGGTATTGTCGGAACTTTCGGTTTGGTACACAATCCGGCTGTTGACCCGGATGTTATCGGCGTACTTGGCGGGAATGCAAACTCTATCTTGGCTAGGGTGATTGAATCGTCGTATTTGGTGGAAGTTGTCCGGACAAATGCCGTGTGGGGGAGGAAACCATGCTTAGCAAACACCGTATTATTTGTTCGATCGCCGTGCTGATGTCGTCGGCGGCGTCACTGGCCGTGGCGCCTGCCATGGCGCAGGGCGGTTCGGCGCCGGTGGCCGATGAAGATCCCAATCTGATAATTGTAACCGCTCGCAAGCGGGAGGAAACGGGCGAGTGGGCTGATCGACGGTCTGGCTCAGTCGCGCGAGCGTGCGTAGGAGCAGCTTGTCCTGCGCGTACCTTGGGAGGGGCGGGTTGTTGCGTCCGCAGCTGTGTGTCCGAAATCGCTCTTGGCTGTGATGCGTCCCGACCAACGCGCAAACCTCATCGTTGTTGACGGACGCTATGAAAGCCCACCACCCGTCGTGCGCTGCCATGCCGCACTAGCCGCATGGCTGCCATCTCAACGCCCTCTCCCCTGCATGCCTCCCCTGCATGCCCCTGCGCACCTACACCGCAGTGCATTGCACGACGTTTCCCCTGAATCTGATGCGCGCCGCCTGCGCCGCGTCCCCCTCGCGATCATGTACCGATTGTTCCACGACGGCTGCCACATGCCCATGGGCCGCGGCTGCTTGATCCTGTCCAGCAATTCAATGTCGTCCTCCCGCAGCCGCCACTTCGCCATCGCATCCCGCGTGGAGATCCAAGCGCGGCGCTCTGTGCACGGAATGCGCGGGCGCAGGGCGGTCCCTTTGTGCTCACAAGCGTGGCTGCTCGTGGTGCTGATCGGCCGATACCGGTGCGCCTGGCATCGGGCATGTCAGGTTGGGACGTGTGTGGTATCATGTGGCACTCCGCAAGGACACGTTCGCGGATGTAGTCGGCGAGTGATCGGCCTTCCATGCGGGCGGACTCGACGAGCTTGCGCTTCTCCTCGGAGGTAAAAGCGACCTTCACCGATGCGTTCCGGACGTCAGGCATTCACGTCTCCCGAGTCACCGTCCGAATGGACGGCGCGCACACCGTCAGTTCGGCCGCTACTTGCTTGTGGCAGTTGACTGCTCGACCTGCTTCACACCAGATGGGCCTGGTCTTCTGGCTGTTCTGCGAGCTGCGAGTGGCCCCTGCTGGCCGCGCTGCCGGTTAGTCAGGGTCGCGTCAACGTCCACCATCGCCGGTGCTTGGTCGGCACCGCTGACGCCATCGCCCCGCCGTGTGCACCGGCCTCTCCTATATCTGCGACAACTGACGGCGCGGCCCGGGCGCTGGTTGCGTCGGCGCGGCCGGCGGCCACGTGACCGGCGCCTCTATGAGGCCCTTGGCCAGCCACTCGGGGTCGAACAGCAGCAGCCCGCTGACCGACGACAGCGCCAGACTCGCCGACGCGGCGTATGCGTCGCCCTTGAGCTCGAGCTTGGTGGGTGGGCACACCGGCGGGCTCGATATTGCCAGGATCTCGTCTGGGAGGTCGAGCAGGCTGTGACGCAACGGTGCAGCGGCGCTTCGCCGCTGCTGCTTCGCATCGCGGGCCGCTCGCGACGCCATAGCGCGTCGGACTGCCGAGGGGCGAGCGATTGTGACGGATTGATACTATCAGTTTACATATGATACGCATCCCTAAGTTGAGTCGGCACGCGCGGTTGCAGCAAGTTTCGGCCATATTCAGTCCGTGACATCGAAGGACGCTTATGATCGCTTCCAGTATGCCAAAATTGACGACTCATGCCATACCAATGCAGCTTGTGGTACTCATGGATGCTCGTCGCACTGTCTCTTTCCTGCACCACCCTCTCCGCTCGCCAGATAGCCTTTACAGCCAACGCCTCATCTCCTGCATGGATAATTCAGGCGGCGTAACCGTAGAAGTGCATAAATGCATTGTCGATGAGCATTCTCGCACAATGAGCATCAGGCTAAATGACGCTTATAGAATCCTCATTGGCACATCTCAGCGGCAATCGAAAGAAACGATACTTGAGAGCTGACAACGAGGCGCGCTGAGCAAACCTCTTGTTGCAAAACACATACAGCCCTGAACACCCGATATCATGTTACCGGCACGGGCCGCGCGAAATTTTCGACGAGTGGAGGAAAAGGTATACAGCTTGTTAACCATTTCGTCGGTAATTTGACGGCCATGCCGATCCCGAACTTCTTGAAGCCCCGGATCCTGATCGCCGCCACGGCGGCGCTGGCACTTTCCGCCTGTTTCGGCGCGCCGGAGGCGATGAAGAACAGCGGCGGGAAGCGTCCGGAACGCGATCGAGCGCATCACGACCGGTTCAACCGATCATAGATGTCACGTGATGAGTCGCGCGAATCCCGATTTCAAAGCGTTCCAGATCAGTTCAGTGATCTCTGTCCGAAATACTGCTTCCGGCCTCCTGTGTGACTTCTCTTGACCTGCGCACTGTGATTTGTTCACATAGCCAGCGTTGCTTGCGCGTCGCACGGCAGTGGTGCGCAGTGCACTGTCTTGGTGAGGCCCATCAGCGCCAGCGGAACCGGATTATCGCGCCGTAAAGGATCGAAAGCGGCACGCACCGCAGAACTCGGTGCCGAGGCGCGGGATGCATGCTGCCCGACCAGGATCGCATGTCGACGCGGGCGGAGCGTGAAGTCGCATGGTCGGACGCTCGAAAGCGGGACGCAGGCAAAGCGGCTGCCCGCCCACGCTGAGCAGGGCGGGCTTCTGCCGCGTGGCCTCTAGAGACGGGCAGGGATGCAGTCGATCGCACTCGAAGCCAAACTGGATCGGGCGAGCTTTAATTGCGCGCAATCGGCGAGGGAGCCTAGCACAGCAGCACAGGTCCCGTTGCCTCTCCGCCGCTCCGCAGAAGGGCGTGTGCTTCCCGCGCGTGCGCGTGTCGAGGCCCAGATAGAGGGGGCGCTGGCACAAAGCATCCCAGTGGTATCGGTGGCAGCGGGGCTGCAGGCGGCCTGGCCCAGCGGAGGCGGCGGCGGCGGCAGTGGGGGCAGCGTGGGCAGCAACGGCAGCGCTGTCGGCCACCAGGCGCTGCCGCGGTTGTGCGCGCGGCTGCTTCAGGCAGGTGGGGCTCTGAGTGGTGTCGGTGGCTGTGTGGCTGTCTTGTCAAGTTTTCCAGGACCTTCCTGTGGGTCGTCGATGCTGTGCTTGCCTGAATGCTAGGCGCTCTTCAGGCATTATCTTGACTCCGCCCACCAACACCACCCCTTCTCCCCGACCACACTCCCCCCCAGACTTGGCATACCCCTGCCCTGGCCGTGCAGCCGCGCGCCCGCATTGCCCCGCCGCCACCGGAGCTGCTGGCCTGGCACGCCCAGCGCCAGTGGCTCGCGGTCGGCCAGCGCCCACTGATTCCTGTCCTCGTGCACGACCTCGACAGCGCCCCGGGGGACGGGTCCGAGGCGGTTGACGAGGCGAGGTTCGTGCTGATCATGAGCTGCGGCGCGGCCTGTCGTGCCTGGCCTGGCGCCCCGGCAATGCACCATGGTCGCCGCCGGCGTGGAGGGCGGCGCGCTGCTGTGGGCGCTGGGGCGGCAGCCGCTGGCCGCGGCGGGGGCCCAGCGCGGCGCGGGCGGCGCTGCGTGGGCGTCGTTCCTCCACTTTGCGGACGGCTGCAGGTGGGTTTGAAATCGCACTCATGGGTTGCTTTGCTCTGGGTGTGGGGGCGTTGAGAAGATTCACACTCTGCTCTACTGGCTTTGCAGCCGGGCTTCCTGGGGCTGCCAGGGTGGTGGACATCACTCGGGCTTGCTGCCGTGCAAGGCCGGCGCACCACATCCCCCTCAACCGCAACCTCCCAGCCCAACCCAACCCTCAGCCTACCACCGCTCGTGTCCCCCCCCCCCCCCCCCCCGAGAGCAGGGTGACGGCGCTAGCCTGGTGCCCCGACGGCCAGCGGCTCGCGGGCGCCAGCGAGGACTGAGCCGCGTGGTGGTGTGGGACGCCGCCCTGGGCACGGGCGCGCTCGTGCGGCTGGGGCTGGACCCCGTGGCGCTGCTGCGATGGTCGCCCTGCGGCGCAACCTGTCAGCAGGATCGCGAGGGTGGCCGCAGGCTATGGTTGGTGACCCATGCCTGGCTGGCGCGTGCGGGGCTGGCGCCGGGCAAGCACGGCGCGAACCGGACCGGACGGCCGTTCACCGGCGACTATGCGGGCGACCTGCTGTTCGCGACGCTTGCCGAGTTCGGTCTGAGCAAGGGCAAATATGAGGGCAGATCGACGATGTAACGGCACACCCCGACCCACCCCACCTGGCCCAACTTCACCCATCCCGACCCACCAGGCCTGAGCACGGATCGAACACCACGCCACTCGCGTGCGCGCAGCTGGTCGCGGGGGCCGCTTCCACGTGACAGAGCCTCCACTGGCGCACGGCCTTCTGGGACGCGCCTCCAGGCAGCGCGGTCGCCGCCGCGGCGTGGGCGCCCTCGGGCCGCGTGCTGCTGCTGGCGTTGAGCGAGCCGAATCGGTCATCTCATGCGCCGGACGTGATGCTGGCACCGATGGCGCTGGCCAAGCCGGCGGCGTGGTGGCGCTATGCGCTGGTGTGCACAGTGGCGTCGGTAGTCGGTGGATTGCTGGGCTATACGCTGGGCAGCTACGCGTTGGACCTGATCTGGCCATGGATGCAGCGCATGGGCTGGGAGCCGGCGTTCCTGCAGGTCCAGGCCATGCTCCGCGCTGTGATTCCGTGCTGCTGCGGATGTTCGTCGACGCATCCCGCGCCTTCGGAATCGTAGCCCACTGGCAAGTCCGGCACGTCACGAAGATGCAGCATGATCTCCGCTTCGATCGCCCCGGCTCCCCCCACAAAG
Source organism: Scenedesmus quadricauda (assembly GCA_002317545.1). NCBI lineage: Eukaryota > Viridiplantae > Chlorophyta > Chlorophyceae > Sphaeropleales > Scenedesmaceae > Scenedesmus > Scenedesmus quadricauda. The sequence goes on along the minus strand of NNCB01000028.1, from coordinate 17,070 downwards.
ATCGGCGCATCCGCGAGCCACGGCGATGCCCCGTTCAGCCCGGTGATGCGAAATACCGGGCCCGCAATCCGCTCGGTGCCGAGTGTATCGACGAGTGCCGGCGGGATCCCTCCGGCCGCCACCTGGCGGTGCTGCTGCGCGCCCCGCACCCCGCGGCGGGGCTGGATGCGGTGTACAGCACGGTCCTGTCGCCGCTGCTGCATGCGGAGCTCATTGGCTTCGCACGCCCGCTGACGGCACGGCCCCGCGGCGGCGGCAAGGGAGGCGGCGCTGCCGAGGACGACGCCGCAGGGCCGCACGGAGGCGTGGGCGGCGGCGGCGCGGCGGCGGCGCTGGCGTTTGCGGCGGCGCCTGCCAAGGGTGGCGCGGTGCTGAGCGTGGCTGGCTGGGTGCAGGGCGGGCGGCTTGCGGTAGCCAACCTCGCGTTGGCCCTGTGATGCAAGGGGGCTGTGCGGGTGCTGACGAGCCGCGCCGCATGAGCGCGGCAGTAACCCCTGCTGGCGGTCGGAAAACACGGGGTGTAACCTGCTGTTGTGGAGCCTTGGTCTGCTCTGGAGGCGCAAACCGCACCGTGTATTTTGGAAGGATGAGCACAACACACAAGCACGGTCACAGCGGCTGCGGTGCCGCAGGCCCCTGGCTGCGATCGGCCATCGGGACCGGATCGATCTGCTGCTTATGAATCGGATTTTCCTTCACCATGAGTCCTGCTGCCCTGCAGCTGGTCCGGCTGGCACAGGTCTGCCGCCCGCATCCGCCTGCTGTGAACGGAGGCTTACTGCAGGCGTGAGGGCATTGCAGCCCTCAGACGGGTGTGAGCGGCTGGGTGCAGGCCGCAACCAGTGTCAGTAACTGGGCAACCTCCAGTCAGGAAGTACCGTACTCTGCTGGGCACCAGGAATGCGGCAAGATTTTACAGTAAAAGACTCAACATTTACATGGACTCTGATTCCACTACATCAACTTGGGACGGTCTGGCCGAAAACACGGTGCCCCTACCCGAGCATTGTCAGCTCCCCGCGAAATGCCGCCGCTCATACCCAGCGCACGCCCGCCGTCACGCCTGCCAGCTGTGCTGGCGGCTAGCGGGGCGGCTGTACTGCGACATGCCGTACGTGGGCAGCATCAGGGCGTGGCTCAGCCGCCGCCGCCGCAGCACCACCACCTCCGCCAAGACCGCCGCCGCCAGCACCACGGCAAATGCGACCGCCGCGGCCGCGAGCAGCGCGGCCGCGCGCCCGAGCGTGCTGCCGTGGCAGGCGGTGCAGCAGGCCATGCTGTGCGGGCATCCTTCAGGTCGAGCTAGGCCCTCGCAGATGCCGGGCCGTCGGCTGGCAGCATGGCGGTCCGTATGGTCTCATCCGCGGATGCAAAGTCGTGCTGGGGCGGGCGGGCAGGCGGGTGGGCGGCAGGGGAACCGGGGGTTGGAGGTAGGTTCAGGAGCAGAGGCGTTTGGCTGGCAGGTAATGCTAATGCGAGACGCGCCGATGCACATGATCCGGTATATTGGCAGCACGTAATCTGGCGGACACAGCGGAAACCTCGGCACCGAGCCGTCTGCCCTGCGGCACTAGCTGGGTCGACCAACCAGCGGCGCCTTACCAACAAGAAGAACAGTGCGTGATGCTGAACGGCAACCACAATACAGGAACGCATGCGCAATTACGCACTCTATTCACGCGAGCGAACACACAAACACCCAGCGAATGCGTCACTGGCCAAAGCCTCCAGGTGCAGAGTCTGACCCCAATGCGGCCATCCGGGTACAAAGAAACGATCAATCGTTTTATGGAAGCCGTGGCGCAGTTTGAGCGGATCATAAATGATTGCGGATTTATCAGCCTGCGTCGGTTAAATGAAGAGGATATTGCTGGTACGGAAGAGCGGCAAGACATGGCGGTTCTGTTTACACGTTCCAGCGGCATCACGATGGGCCGACCACAGTCGGGGCCTGCAGCCCACCAGCCGGGTCAGCGCCAAGCACAAGATGGGCATCCACGCCAATTCGACCCCCCGACTCGCCGTGCCCGCAACAAACGACTCCCGGGCCAGCGGGACGGCGTCACAGCCTTGGAAACGCCCCGCCCGCCCACGGCCCTGCACTCCCGCAGACCGCGCCCACCTGGCCACCGAGGCAGAAAGTGCTTTCGCCCTTAGCGCGCCCGGTCCGACCCCCGCCGCCGCCCACGGCGACTCAAAGTTGTCCGCCACAAAGTCGTCCAGGGCGTCCAGGCGGTGCTGCGTCGCCCTCAGAGCCGCGACACGTGGGACGCAGGAGGTTGCGGCGCGCCGCGTTCTGCATGAGCTCCGACACGTCCGAGTAGTTCGAGTAGGGGCCAAAGGGCGTGGCGCCGACGGCCCAGCGCCAGTCTTGGAGGGCGGGGCCGGCGTGGGCGCGCGGGCGCGAGTAGGGCGGGAGGACGCCTGCGACAAGGGGCGCGGGCAGCGGCGAAACGGATAATATAATGCTGAGCGCAGACTGACCCAAAAAAACAGCAAGAGGGCAGACATGCCCGCAGTGCAGTTACCATCGGCCGCTCACCGGCCAGCGCCTGCGCGAGGCCGGCCACCACGTGGTGCGTCACGTCGTGGCCGTCAGCCGTGATCCTCCTGCCGTTGGCCACATCCCAGTGGAGACGTCGCCCTCTCGCCACCCCATAGGGCGCTGCGGGGAGGGTGGGACCAGAACGGAACGTCCGCCTGTGTTACGCGGGGTATGATGTAGTGGGCTATCGGGCGGGGCGGTTGGTGCACCACAGACGCCTTGGCAGACGAACGATTCGCATTAGTGTTGACTTTGCAAGCGACTCTCAATAGCGGCGCCCCCCGAACCAATCACAAAACAAGGGGTTTACCGTGAAGCCATCGACCTCCGCCTCGTTCCTCGCGCTCTCCTGCGTGGGCAGCCTGATCAGCGCGCCGGCCTTCGGCGCCGAAGCCGCCCGCGCAGGACGCGCCCGGCTACCGCAACGAACGTCGTCATGGCAGGCTCGCCACCATCTCATTGTCACCGAAGATCGACGACCTCCGGCGCCTTCATAAGCGATATGACAAACACCGGCACCACCCTGGTCCCGTCGTGCGCAGCTGCTCCAGCGGGTGGGCCACCTCCTTTGACATGGCATGGGCGGCGCCTGCATGGTGGCGGTCATTGGCAAATGTTGTGTTTGCAGGGATGCGGGTCTGCTGGGATTGGACGCGGCTTGATTGAGCGCGCTTTTTTTGCATACCTAGGGGACCGATGCTGACTGACTGCACTGCTGAGTGGTTGTGCAGCAACCAACAACGCGCGTGGCATCTGGCTGTACTGGGGCAGTCTGCCGGTCGCCTCACAGAAACAGACTGTCCCACTTCGTGGGTTGGCCATCGCACCAGCCCACAATCCGCATGCCCGAGAAACTGCGCCCGCCCACGCTCGCGCCCCCGCGCCACATTGTAGCCTGGGAAAACCCGAGTCGCGTCATGTGTCGTCAGCGACGCATTCCTCCAGCAGGGACTCTTTGGTTCACAGAAGTGTGGACACGTGTGGTCCCCACGCGAGGCTGCGGGGATGACATTGACATGAAGGAAGGGGGCGCGGATTCAGGGGGTGCAACGGCGTGCTGGGCTTATTCCGTTGGTAGTCGCTACGGGGCCGGGCGCCGTGGGCAACCGCACCATCGGTTCATCCGCGCTGGGGGGTATGCTGTTCGGGACGGTGTTCGGGGTGATCATCGTGCCGGGGCTCTACTTCATTTTCGGGAAGCTGGCCGAAGGTCGGAAACTGATTCAGGACGAAGATCAAAACCCGCTCACCGAAGACTTCGTCAAGAGCAGCTCGGAAGCTTCGCTGTTAGCAGGCTGTCACAGCAGCCACGTCTGCGACGACCCAACGAGGTCGAGGCACCGACCATGCACCGACCATCACGGTCCAGCGTCCGATCCGCCGTCCGGCAGCGACGTGCGTGCCGGCGATGTCATCACCTACTCGCTGACGGTCACGGTGGAGGTGTCTTCGACCACCGAGGATCTGCTGCTGGTCGATACGCTGAGCGGCGGACAGACGCTGCTGGCCGATTCGGTCGAAGCGCCTGCGGGCGGCAGTTATGGTTGCTGGTCAGGGCGTCGAATTGTGGATTTGCACTTGTTTTGAGGCGTGAGGAGTGCATTTGAGTGGGAGGGTCCCGCACTTGCAGGTTTGAGTAGGCTTGCGCCCTGCAGCGGCGCGTCGGGCAGGCGGTGCACAGGCACCACATCTGGAAGGGCACCGTGCTGGATGGTGGGCGGGCGCTCAGCTTGCAGGCTGTCGCTGTGCAAGGTCACTTGTGGGTTGAGACCCCTGGCTCTGCCCTGCCTGCACTGTCTGCCCCCATCCCTGTGTCATGTGCTTTTCGTAGTCATCATCAGTCAGTTCGTAATCAGTCAGCAGGACGACAGGGATCTGAGGGGTGGACGGGTGGGTGAGTGCCGCTGTTGAGAGGGCGATGGCCGCGTCAAGTGCGAGGCAGCCTTGGGGAGTACGGGTCGATCTGAGCCACCAGCACAGCGCAAAAGGCAGGAGCAGCCCCCCAACCCGCTCGAACGCAGCTTCTACTTTCCAAGGTCATCCCCCCTTTGCCAGTCCTCACACGCCCCCCCCCCAAACGCCCTGCGCCCCCCCAGGAGATCCCACCAGGATGTTCTTGCATACTCGATGTGCTCTGTCGCCATGTCGGGCACAAACAGCGACCGCGCCCCAGCGGCACCGCGACGCCAGAAACCCCGCGAACTTGCGCCTTCAGTGCCATGGCGCGAACAGCCGCAGGCGGAGCGGGGCGGGGAAGGCTGGCAATCGGTTGTCACAGAGCGTGGCAGTGCCTGGTTTCTCTGTAGGGGATGTGTACAGCTGTACGAGCGGTAGGTACAAAGAATCGTCATGGAGACCAGCTTGTGGAATGAAAGCGAGAGGCGTAGAGTGCTTGTGCTCTCCGCCGGAGGCTTACTATGAAATGTTGCCGGAAAGGGTAGGTGAGATCAAGGGGCAATAGAGGCTTTAGGCATCCTGGTAGACCGGGATGAAGAAGGTCCTAGTCGTTCAGATCTCTCCATGATGGCGCGGTAGACGTCCTGGCTGGGAGGGCACTTTGTGTTTATGACAACACAACCTTCTTTCAGAGCGATTGAGGAGACCGATCGAGTCCGATCGCGATCAGATGCGATGGGGGGGGGTGGGTGCTGTCTTTCTCCTTGGGGTCCTTGACCAGTACGATATGCTTGTTGAGCCCCTTCCAGGCGTGCTTCTGGACAGACATTCTGCCGATCCACTGAGACAGTCAGGCCGGCCAGCGGACGGCCAACGTAAGGTCGAAGCCGAAATCGTTCGCGGCGCCATCCTCAAGGACGGCAAGCGCATCGACGGCCGCACGACGACGCAAATCCGTCCGATCGTCGCCGAAACGCACTTCCTGCCGCGCGCGCATGGCTCGGCGCTGTTCACCCGCGGTGAAACGCAGACGATCGCGACCTGTACCCTTGGCACCAAGGATGCGCCCCGGCCCCGACGGCGCCCTCGCTGCTGGCGGCGGGGCCGTAGCTGCTGGGGCGGTCGCTACGGTACACCATTCTGGGTACTTTCGACAGCCTGGCCGGATCGGCCGTCGGCATTTTTACGTGGGTCTTCGGAACGAGCGTATTCTTTTGGTTGTTAAGCACTATCGGAGTGAAAATCCCCACCCACCGAACCGAAGGTACCTACCTCTTTCCGCTGGTGGTACCCATCGCACCCACGGTCATTACGCGGCCGCGTCGAGCGGCGTCGACCCTCCGGCAGCCGGCCGCTAATGGTTACCTGTGCGCGTCTACGTTCCCAGGTGTTCTTGCGCCATGTGGATGGCCTCGGTGAGGCCGTTGTAACTGGTAGCGGTACACCAGGCCCGCTTAATCCTGGCCAGATCAGCGGGGCTGAAGGTGTGACTACGGGTGGAGGAAGGCGGGTTCAGGCAAGGGCGGGAGTATGGGCGGGCTTCATCATATGTGTTGAGGGCACTGTGCGGTGTCCTGCAGCTGTGTGTACTCGTTTGTTTAGGCATGTCTGTTGAGGTGGCGGATAAGGTCGTTGAGGTGGGCTGCCAGGGCTGACAGCAGCGTCACATGAGCCAAGGTGAGGTTGCTGGTTCCAGGCTGTGCACCTGGAACGCAGCCCGCGTGACCAGTTCCGCTAAAGCGTGCCACTTGCCCCCTTTATCCGACAAAGGTTAACAGCGGGCTTCTTAATCCGTGGACTGATACTCCCCTCTACCGCGACTTGAGCGTGTGGACCCGTATCTCGACATCCTTGGCAAACGCATTCGAGCCCGCAGAAGCGAGCTTGGTATGTCACAGGAAGGGCTTGCCCACGAGGCAGGGCTGGATCGCAGCTATGTCGGTCGGATCGAACGCGGCGAACACAATCTGACGTTCGTCGCGTTGGTGAAGCTGTGCCGGGCGATGAAGTGCGACGTAGCAGCCCTTACGGGCGGATTGCCCCCTTCTCGAGATCGAGGACGAAAATCTGCTTCGTTTCTGCCGGTAGAGCTAGGCCCTTCCCGTTATTCTCCCTTGTAGAAGTTCAGTGGGCGTATCTGTATAAAGAGATAAAGAAGAACCAGCCTGCTCAAATCCGGCCCAGAAGAAAACGGCAAAGGCAAATAAAATAAAGATTACAGTAACCCTTTGTCCTTCCTGCGGTTTATCCAGCTTTTGTCAACCTGTTTGCTGGGTTTACAGCCATGACTTGTATGACTCCTGCATTCATCACACAACGCTCTTCAGGACTAAAACCAGCAAACTGGGGCTCATCTCAGTCTTTCCCCCCCCTGAATCTTCTCACATCCTGTACCCCTGAAAGCCTCTCAACACCACCCGGAACTCCCCAAAGCCCGTCATCATGACCCCCCTCACCGCGGCCGTAGGCATACTCCATGAAAGCGTCAAACAGGGGCTACCAGCCCTGCCGCATCCACTGAGTACTCCATGTGCGGTCGCCACCTGCGGTTGGTTTCATGCGCGCAGTCTTGATCCGGTGACATAGAGGCGAGAGGCGGCGAGACGGGACGGTCATACGCTTTTGTCTGGCGCAAAGGACCCAAAGCCGCAATAAAGAAGGACTTGCAGGCGGTAATTTGCGGAGGGGTCGAGCGATGGGTTATGTGGCGATTGCCGGGGTCGTGCTGGCGCTGGTGTTCGTGCTCTGGGCGCTGACGCCCGTGCGGCATGGTGTATGCCGTACGTCACATGCTCACTAAACTGCATGGATAGCATTGATTGGGGGCTCAGCGTCCACAACGCATATTGCTTGGGCGCACAGGCGACGCCGGCGGTCCGCGTCGCTGACCCATCGCCTGCCCCAGCACTCCTGGGCCACCAAGGGCCCAATCTAGTGCATCCCCGGCACCCGCCCAGGCTCTGACCAGCAAATGCACCTCCACTGCAGCGTCCATTGCTCTGCGAGGCCGCCATGTTGTGGCTCAGGTGTTCCATCATTGCGCCGCCAAGGTGCCCCAGCCTGCAGGCACGCCGACGACACCGCACCACGGCGGTGATGCAGGGGGTGCCCTCGGGCCAGTTGGCTGCAGGGGGAGCTGCCGCCGGCGCTGCCACGTCCTGCTGCGCGCTGCCCCTGCGGCTGCTCGTCACCGCCTGCACGTCACCGGGCTTCCCTTTTGATTGCCTGTCCCAGCAGGCACCTACTTGCCGCGCCCCTCGCACGCTCGGTGGGCCCATCAGCCGAAAGCGCCTGGGAGACCTCCCACTAACCCCGCGTGCGGATGATAAGCTTGTCGTTGGAGTAATTGCCTTGAACCCCGTGTGGTCCCCAACATAGCGCGCCGCATCCCGCCAGGTGGCAGCCCCTTCACCTCTGGCCCCAGTGCGTCGGCCCCGAGGACCGGAAGTTCATCTGGAAGCAGACACCCAGCTCCTCCCCGCTCTCGAGGGAGTGGGGGCACGCGCGCGAAGCGCCCGCGTTGAGCAGGCTCAGCAGCTGGGAGGCGTCCTGCCTGCGAGCGGGCAGAGGTGGGCAGGGATGCCGCGCGGGGGCGTCGGCGGCGCATGAGGAAGCCAAGCACGCCACAGCCTTCATTGCCGCTTCCAGGACATGCCGCTGTCTTGGTTCTGAGACATCTGCTGTGCCATTAGTCACATGGACCGAAACTCCCTCCATCGCTCATCCCATTTACCTGCATATCTTCATTTTGCATATATCCGCCATCGCCTGAATTGTTGTCAGGTCGCTCATAGTAATATACAATTATCCTTGGGTTAACGGCGACAGAGATAAGGGGATTGGGGTGCCATGCGGGGGCGCCATGCGGGCGGCGCCTGCAGCAGAGCAAGAGGGGCGCGAGTGCACATGATCGACGGCGGTTGCGATTCTATGGTTGCGCAGCGGCATTCGGAGAAATCTTGACAGAATGGCAAATTCCAGGAGCATATCATCGAGTCAGCCCTGTCGAAGCCAACAATGCAGAGGCGCATAAGCGCGAGCCATGCTCGGGCACGCTCCGATCAATCTGGGATGCGACCGTGGTGCATCAACTGCTGTAATGGCGACCCGCACTGGGTCAACTTCAATGCTGCTCGATGTATTTCATCATATTACCGCCGGTATCTGTTCTAGTAACGCACTCACTTCTCGGCATCAAAATAAGTACAGGTCATTTTTTCAAAGTCCAGCAGCCAGCCGGCCACCCCGTTATCGGTACAGTCTTTACAAAAGGTCGAATATGATCAGCCCTGGTGAATTTTAAGCGCTCAGCAAATTGTTCTTTGTTCAACACTTACTTAGCAGCGCAGCATCATTTTCCGGCGTCCAGATGTGTGTGAGATGATTGCATGACGCGATAGTCGCACTTACTCCAAACGGACCGGTAACGCCGGGAAACATGGATGGTACAATTTTCCTGCTCGCTCGAGGATATTTTTGTCGGGCTGGTGCATCGCGACAAAAGTGTCGGCGCGACGGGAGAAGCCGCATGATCTCGAACCTTCGCGGCATTCGCGCGATCTCACCAGTATGGCCCTTCCTCCCGCACCTACTGGACCGGCACGGTGTTCCCAGCCACGCGCCGCTCTGGCGGCACTGTCGAGCATGGTTGACGGATCGCGTAGCGCTGCAGAGCTCGTGCTGGCCACGACATGGACCGCCACCGTGTTCGCGGCGGGCTCGCCAACCGCATCCCGTCCGCGCGCGCTGCTGCCGGCTCAGCGCCAGCCGATGATGCCGCGACGCCGGCGAAGACGCGGTCATTGGAAGGCCTCATACCGGCCGAAGGCAGTGCGGGAACGCTGCCGCGCGAGTGGATCGGCAGTGAGGTGCGGCTTGCATGGACGCGCACCTGCTGCATGGTCGCTTCCCGAGGCGCCTCAGCCCTCGCCTCTAGCTCGGCATACGGCCGCAGGCGTTGATGCATCGCGGCAATGACCCTCTGCATTGAGGGCCGTGTCGAGCGCCGCCTGCAGCTCGCTCCAAGCCTGCTGCCCTGCAACGGGCCCACATGCAACGGCCGCATGGTTCCCCCGCCACTTCCCACTCCGCTTCTCGCCTCGCTCACGCAGCTATCGAGCCATGTATGCACGCGCGGCTGGCCTCCTGTCCGTGCCCGCGACCCACGTGCTGCCGGTTCAGGGCAGCGCCCTCTGCTCAGCCCCGGCGCGCGCGCCGTCGTCGCGTTGGCGCCGCGCGGCAACGTGCTCGCGTGGTCGACGAGGGCGGCGCGGTGCGCGCGCGCGGCGTGCCGGATCGCGGTGTGGCGGGTGCCGGGGGACGGCCGCTGCGGCGGCGCTCGGCGGCAGTCTGTTTGCTCACCGCCGGCGACGGCGTAATACAGGTGCGGCGGCGACCCTGTGGTGCTCGCCAACAATGGTCCACCGGACCCGGCTGCCACCCTTTCAGTTGCATTCACATGCATGCACTCGGAGCCTCCCCGCGCGGTCTCGGTCTCCGATGCTGCCCCAAGCTGCCCACCATGGCGTGGGCTGACAACCGCATGGCCGTCTCGCACAGGACGCCTCCGTGGCGCGCGCACCTGCCGTTGCCCTGCATCCACCCTCGTACTCCCTGTGCACGCGCAGGTGTGGGACGCCAGCACACTCTCGCCGGCGGGCACCCTGGGCGCCCACTCTGCGCCACTGACCAGCCTGTCAGCGGACGGCACCCTGGTCGGATCGACCTGCGCCTCTGAGCGAGGCTCTGGGAGGTCGACGAAGCGGCGGCCGCGTCTGCCGCCGCCGCCGCAGCTGCTGCCGTGGCAGAGGGAGGCGCCCGCGGCTCTCCTGCGCCGCTGCTGCCGGGCCACGCGAGAGCGGGGATGCAGCATTTGCAGCCGAGGAGGGTGCGGATTTGCAAGCAGAGGCGGAGGCGGCGCCGGCGCTGGCGCCTCCGACAGCAGCGCAGCGGGCGCTCGAGGAGGCGCAGCACGCGCGCACCATCGTGGGCCGCTGCCTGTCTGCGGTTCCATCGGCCTGCCCCTGCCCTCCACACGTCCTGAAGCACGGGTGATGGCTGCGGCGACCGCCGGCTGGCGGCCCTGTCCAACTGCAGCGCGCCGGCGCCTCGCGGTCGTGCGCGTGTACTGGCGCGCGACAAAACGGGACCGCGGGCGCGATGCCGCGGAAGCTGCCTGCGAACGGCGGCCGACATGGCGTTTGTGCCGATGCGGCTGCTGGTCGCGTCGGCGTTCCACGGCCGCAGCCTTCCGGGGCCTGAGCCGTTCACCGTGGCGCACCTGGGACAGCGTCACGGCGTGGTCGCGGCTGTTCGCCGAGGTGGGAGGGGGGGGATTTGAAGCAGCCTTCACACCGCGGGCAGGTCGCGTCGATATAATCGAGGCCGCGCATTTCGGCCTTGGCCGGCACCGCCTTGGGAACCCCGTGGGCGCTGAACACAACCGGCACGCCGTCGGGCACCTGATCGAGCGATTCGACAAAAATCGCGCCCTGCGCCTTCAGGCTGTCGACGACATAGCGGTTGTGGACGATCTCGGCCGGGCCTGACCCTCACCACGTCACACAAGACTGGCTGCTCTGCGCCACCCCCACGCGCGGCGCCAGCCCCATCGCCTCCTGCTGCGTCAACGCCTGGCGCCTGCCGCACCAACAGGCCGCGGCGCCATCGGCGGGTGGGGACAAGGCAGTGCGTCTGAGGGCAGCTGGCGCCGGTGAGCAGCATCAGCAGCATCAGCATCAGCAGCAGCAGCAGCAGCAGGACAAGGCGCACCAGGACGGGCAGCAGCTGCCGCAGCTGCAGCAGTTGCAGCAGCAGCAGCAGCAGCAGCGGCCGCCTGTGTTTCTGTTTGTGGGGGACAATGGGGAGGGGTGCGACCCCTGGCACCCTGTGCTGGCGGAGACGGGCCCCGGGCGCCTGGGGGTGCTGACCAGCTCCCCCTGCAGCCTGCTCATGGCACGCCCGAGGGGCAGGTGCGCGCGTGCTGATCATGCAGGGTCGCACACGGCAGGGGCAACGCCGTGCAGGATTGATTGGCCCTGCATCAACAGACAGCACAGGTTTGTAGTTTTGGGTCGGCCTCTTGCAGTCGATTTGTGTTGCTTACTCCTTCTTTGTGGGCTTTGTCTTGTTTGAGGCTGTTGTAGGCTGGCACTACAGCAATTTGTTTCCCACAACCTGCACAAAATGCTCTTGCTTTACACGGCATGCAAAAATGCTCTTGCTTTACACCCCTTGATTTCGGGCTAACTTCCTGGAAGGATAAACAACACGTGCAAATGGGAACGGTATTGAGACAGCAGAAGAGTGCGGTTGCTGCTTGAGGCGCCAAAACCACATGTGAAGGTTCGGTTCCGCGCCGCAACGAGTGCCGTCCTAGACACGCGCCCCTGCCAGCGCCGCGCCAGCCGTCATCCCGACCGCCAGGCGTCACCGCCGAGCAGCGCTGCGTCCTGTGCCACCGGCGCGTTGAGCGCGAGGATGCTGGTGCGCGCGCCGTGCAGCACGTCAGATATGGACTGTTGAGGGATTGAAGATGGGGATAGTGGTGATGGTGGTTGTGAACATGGCAGTTCAACTTGAAAGGTGTTTCCCCAATCGACGGACCCGCACAAGCCCCATTGGGGCTTCCCGCCGCTGAAACCGTAGTTCCCTTGTGAGTGGAGCAAAGGCTGAGGAGGACGCAGGCCCCTGGACGGTGATAGCGGCACATCGAACGGGGCCCTCGAGCGGGCGCCCACCTGCAGCAGCGTCTGGCATGGCGGCGCCTGCAGCGCGATGATGTCGACGCCGTAAACCGGGCAGCCTGGATTGGGATCGGACGCCCGGCTCAGCCAGCGCACGCGATCTTGCTACTGGCCGATGCCCCGTGAGGCGAGCACCCAATCCGTTGCCGACAGCTTGCCCATCACCTGCGGGTCCGTGCAGGCCACGCGATGCAACCCATGTGAGCGCCGCACTCTGGCAGCGCCTTGGCCCCCGGCTCCTTGAACAGGCGCTGCGCAGTGTAGAAGTCGCTGACGGTCGCCTGGGCTGGTAGTTGGTCAGCATGCGGCGCGCGGTCTCCTTCACCGGGGTGGAATGGGCGGGGGACGGGAGGGTGGCGGTTGTGGCTGCACTTCCTTGAGGCCTTCCTGTACTGCAGGGTCGGCTGCTTCGCAAGGAGCGCGGTGCTGCCGACGCCCCGCATGTCATAAATTGTTTGCACGCTGAGACATGACCGTCAGCGGTCGATGTGTGCGTTTGCGCGCGTGTGCCGTGGCGGTTTTCTGTGCCGCACGCACATTCCAGCGCCCAGCGACGCACGGTCGGGCCCGCAGTGCCGAAATGTGTGTCGCCTTGTCGGTCACGCGATGCCTGTGTATGGAAACCTGTGCCTGGAAAACCGAACCCCGGAACGCAACAAGGGGCCCATTGGGCCCCTTGTCCGATACCACTGGATTTCGGCGTCGAAGCGAGCAGATGCTTCGACGGCACAGCCGCTGCCACTTCTGCAGTTCCATGTGACGCGTTGCATCACCGCTCGCCGCAGTCAGTCGCCCTGTCGACATTCAGCTCATAGAAACTAATCTCGCTGCGGCGCTCGTGGATGTGCGGGGGCATGGTACCAGACTGCTGCGGTCCCGTGCGCAGGTAGGCGCCAGTGCTGTTTCACGTGCCTCCAGCAGGGGGCAGCAGCGCACCGCCCGAACCAGGCGCTGCGCAAAGGACCCGGACGCCGAGCATGGTGTCGTCGCGCGTGCCTGTCGGCAAGGAGCGGGCCGGATGAGGACGGCTGCTGCGTAAACTGCCGAGTTCTGTGCTGGAAAGTAAGAGGTAGTGGCTTGTAGCCAGAGGAAGCGATCCGTGTAATAATGGCTGCTCCTAAATGGAAACCGGCCTCCCAGAACGGGCAGCTGCTGCGTCCTGGCCCTATCACAGGATTCGTGACCGCGGAAGCTGAACCTGTCCTCCTCGATTGCGAGCCAACACGTCCGGGTTGGCGCGTACGCCCGCTGCGTACTCGGCGATGAAGTCACTCAGCCTCGGCCGCCCAGATAGCTCCACGGAGATCGCGGCAGCGCCGGCAAGGCAACCGCCGCGGCCGCTCGCCCGTGGCGGCACCGGAGCTGCTGCCGCTGCTGCCGCCGCTGCTCCGCAGAGTCTGCTTGAAGAAGGGGCGCAGCATGGCCTCTCCGCAGGCGCGGCTCTCCTCAGAAGACACAACCGTCACGACCTGTGCAGGGGGGCAGTGCAGGTGACACAGGCGCAATAGGTGCTCAAGCGGTCTCTGCTATTGCGATGGTGGTGCTAGTCTTTTTGACGCGCTAACGGCGGCCTATGCCCAAACTACGCCAAACCTGTACCGATGACTTCCTGCTGCTGGAAGACGGCGAGGTCTGGAATCTGGATACCCTCCAGGCAAATTGCCGGCGCGCGCGCCCCGCCGACACACCGGCAGCTCGTCCTGCGGTCGCAGCAGCGCGGCTGCCATGCGGTGCGCCAGGCGGCTGGCATGGTTGTCTACCGCCAGCAGCAGCACACGCGCACCTGAAGCCGTAGGATCAAGTGATGTGCATGCGAGGCAGCAAGCCGCACCACGTCGCACGACCTGAGGAGACATTTTAATAATGCGGCGTGGCTGGCGCAGTGCGGCTGCATGCTGCTCGATGCAGTGCCACCCCGTCTCGCCCCCGCATGCGGCCCCATCTGCCGGCCGCACGTCACGTCGATCGACGCACTCTCGAACCGCTCGTCGACCGGCGCTTTCAGATAATTCACCCCGGACGCTAAATATGAGGTCGGTACGCCATCCGGGCCGGTTCGCTGCTCGGTCCGGAGATCGATTTACAGTTATTTTGGTCATTAGTATTCGTACATTGAATTGTTCGGACGACCCGGGGGCATCTCTCAGACTGCATCAAATTTGTGCAGTTGAAATTGCACGAATCAGCAGACAGATAATCGAGACTTGCCTTGATCGCGTGATAGTTGAACTCATCTTCATCGCCTATCAGAAGAACGACCCCGCTACTCATTATTTCCACGCCCCAGCGACAAAGTCATAGCTACAGTTACCTGGTTTGCTATAGCTATCATTGATCACATATCTGAAATGCCAGCCGGGAAATGTCAGGGTCATGGCGGTACAAGGCAGGACTCCGGCAGCGGAGTGCTGGGAGTGCACACGCAGGGATCTGGGCCTCCTGGGTCTGGCAGCGGCCGTGGTAGCCCCATTGGCTGTGCCGGACCAAGTCGAAGACGCGGGGATGAAGCGTTGGAGGCGCGGCACGCGAAATTCGTTGGGCAGTTTCGGGCGCAATCGAACCTCTTCGCCGTGACATAGCGCATAAAGCCAGTTTGGACGATGCACGGCTGAGGTACATTGTTTTCACGACTCTGATCTCGAACTCGCTGCGATCGTCGATTGCAGGGTTCAAAAAGGAGCTGAAGAAGCGCAAGATACCCGCTGATGACTTCACGCCGCATGGTGGCTGGTCTTTGCGCAGGGGGGGGAGGGGTTGGCCTGGCGGCTGGGTACCACCAGCGCTCTGCGGCAAGCGGCCGTCGCTCGTCGCCCCAGCGATCAATGCCGCTGCTTCCTGTGCATTCACTGTTCCCCTGCCGGTCCTCCTGGCCCTTGTGCCCTCCATTCTTGCCCACTGGCGCCTCGGCTGCCACTTCCCACCGGCACATCCCTCAACCGACCGCCCCAACAACCTACAGAGCCCAGCGGCCTGCGCGGTATGATCTTGAGGAGGGGCGCGGCCGCGAGATCCAGGAGGGCGACAAGATCTCGGTGCGAGCTGGCTCAACTCAACGTCAACAGGGGCCGGCTGATGAATGCGGAGGGCGCAGCGCCAACTCGAGCGGCAGCCAGATCTTCAACCAACCGCTGAACACGGGGCTTGTCCCGGAGAAGTCGGTGCGCCCTCTCCTCTTCGGCCGCGCACAGCAGCACGGCCACCTATCTTCGCTGACCTCCCTTGCCCAGGATCCACTTTGACTGCCTGTACCGCGGCATTGATGCGGTGTCCAGCCGCTATGCGCGGACACTGGGCGGCAACCGCACCGTGGCAGAGGTGCGGCGGGGGCGGCCAAGGATATGAGCTGGGCGGGCGAAAGCAGGGGGTGTGGGGATGGTGTGCCGGGGGAGGGCGGCGCCGCCTGCCGTGCCTGGGCTGCTGAATGGCGGCTCGACGGCGAGCCAGACCCCGATGCGGCCTGTCGCGGCCAGTCCTTGTGGTAGAAGCGAGCATGTCCAGCAGGTGCCGGGCAGCGCGTGCTCGATGCCACCGCATGTACCGTCAGACTCCAGTAATGCGCAGTCGCGACGCATGTCGGCCGCGCCCCGGAAGTGTAGCGGCGCGTAGTACCAGCTCGACTCCATGAAGCCTGTCGGGACAGCGGGGTCGGCGGCCTGTTCTCGGGAGGCGTCGGGCCCCAAGCCGCCGCAGGCTCATCTCGAAGGCGGTGGTGGGCCTGACGGTTGGCGGCAAGGTGGGTGCGGGGTGCAGGGTTGTTCGGGCTGGCGCGGCACCCGACGATGGGCGATCCACCGGTGCCGCTGGTGGGCTGACCTGCCCGCCGCCTGCCGCGAGTGGCCAGAGACCACGCGATCTGTCTTTCTGGGACGGCAGCTGGCACGCATGTCGCGCGCGAGATCGCGGGCGCTCCCCCCACAAAGCCATGTCCTGCCGGGCTTAGGACCTTGTGGTCTCACCTCGCCCTTCCACGCACTCCTTTGCGGTTCGATTGCTTCCCTGCTCTGCGCTAGTTCTCGTGGCCCTTCCCCCTCCCCCCAAACCACCAGCGCCTGGTGCTGGTGGATGTCTCGGCACTGGGCTACCCCGAGGGCAACCAGGAGATCCCCTTCGGGGGATGCCCTATGATCTGCGGATCGAGGTGCTGAGGGACAATCGGCTGATCAGGCGCGCCGCCCATCGCCGGCGATTGATAAAACAGCAGCCGTCCCGGTTTCGACATCTACCCAATGACCGCGGGTCTACGTCTGGCGCGGCCGCCAGGCATGTCTCGAGCGGCTGCATTCTGCGTGTGTATGTGGCGGCCACGCTCCCGCGTCAATTTTTGCGGGCTGCCCCTTGGGGCTCCAGCGCCTTTTGCCGAGCACCTTTCAACGCTGTGTCATAAGCTTTAGTCTGCAAAACCACCGGACACAACCCGACTTGTAACACAGCCGTCGACGACGCGCGTTGCAGCCCGCCGAACAAGGTCTGGCAGGCATGGAGTGTCTCCGTGTCCCGGGTTGCCAGGGTCAGGTCGCGCTCCCGATCCACCAGCAAGTACTGCCCACCCCAGCCGTCGGCGATCACCGCACCAAGCTCGGAATTCAGCCACCACGAGTAGCCAAACCCATCGTAGAACGAGCCTCCGGTCTCCGAATAAGCCGTGGTGCTTCTGTTGATCCTGCTGCTGCTGCTGCTGGTCCTGCATCCCCTCCGCTGCCGCCGCCGCGTCCCGCACCTTCGCCCTGCTCCTCGCCTGCTGCCTGCCGCTTGCCTTGCAGGCCCAATCACCCACCACGCCGAATGCCACGGCCACGCCGCCCTCCGAATCCGCCACCGACCCCGCCCGACAAGCCCTCGACGCCTGGCTGGCGGCATTCAACTCCGGCGAGCGCGGATCGCTGC
>NNCB01000027.1:0-36910 GCA_002317545.1 Scenedesmus quadricauda | reverse complement strand
CCGCCCGATCCAGCCCGCAGGCACGCTGAGCGGTTGGCAGACCAGGCGCAGGCAACCCTGCGGCTGGGCGAGCAGCTCACGATGGCCAGGGCCGAGCTGGCTGCCAGGTGCGGGACGCCAAGCGGGACGCACTGACGGGGATGGGCGGGCGCAGTCGCATCAGCGGCGAGGTGCAGCGCACCTCGGCTGTCTCTGACCCAGTCACCAGTGTGTTGATCTGCAGCAAGCGATGTGATCTGGACCGCGACTGCTACTGCTGCGCCCAAGATCAACAGCCCTTTGAGGAAAGCGACTTTGGCCTTCATCTGCAGGGACGCGATCGAGGCCAGGCAACAACGGAGATCTTGAAGCCGTCCAGCAGGCAAGCCTTGTCACGGCCGCGGGCACGAGCGAGATCGGACGCTGCGGCGCCACCGACTCGGCGGCCGGGCGGCCGCCATCGAAGCCAGCAAGCGCCGAAGAATCGGTGGCGCAGCCCTTACGCAGGCGGCTGGGCGGCCCGGCTGTGCGCTGCAGCAGCGTTTCGCAGGTGGCCTGAAATGAGCACCCGTGTACTGGAGCGGAATTGGTCATAGAGCTCAAGGCCGCCCAGCAGCAAGCGCAGCAGATGCAGGCTGCTCGAAGTGCCGGCCGGAAGCTGGCGCGGCGGACGCCCTGGCAAGCAGGCGTGGCGCTGCGGGCTATCCGCGCAGCGTCGGATCGCCTGGCGGCGGACGGCGTCAGAGCTCGTTGCTGGAGGCGGCCCGCGAGCGGGAAGAGGCGTGCAAGCGCGGCTGCAGGAGTCCGAGGCGCGGGCCGCCGATGCGGCGGCGAGGTCGGGCGCGGCCGAGGCGGCGGCGGGGGCGGCAGAGGCGGCGACGGCGGAGGCGCGGCGGCGGGTGGACGAGGTGCAGCGGGAGGCGGACGCTCGGCAGCAGCAGGCCGACCAGGAGTGGGGCAGCAGGTGGGCCGATGCTGTGGTTGCGTGAAGCCGCAGACGCATGAAAACCAGAGGTTGCTGCAGTGGCGGTGGTGCAAGCCAAGCGCAGTGCAGCGCCGCCGCGCGGCGCAATTCGTTGCTCCGACAACCACAGCGCCCCGCGTCAACCCCCGCCCCGCAGGCTGCGCGACCAGGCCGCCAGCGCGGACGCGCGCGCGCAGGCGCTGCAGCAGCGCGCGGCACAGCTCTCCCTCGCATTGGACGACGCCACGCGCGGCGCCGCGGAGGCTGCGCGGGTTGCCGCGGCGGACGCCGCGCGTGCCGCCGAGGCGGGGGAGCAGGCGAAGCTGCGGCGATGCTGGACGCCCGGCTGGATGGGCGGCGGCAGCTCGAGGAGGCGAAGGGCAGGTGGCAGGCGGAGCGGGACGCCTTGATTGAGCGCATGGCGGCAGAGAGGGCGGGGGCGGAGCTGGAGGCCCGGCGCGCGGGGGACCAGCAGCGGCGGCGGCTGCTGGACGCGGTGTCGAGCTGGAGGCGCAGCGGGGGCATGGCCGCGCGGCTTGCGGTCGTTTTGGGGAGTCATCCGCATGGACCGGACCATGCCAGAGCTTTATCTAGCGCGGAACGGGTGGGGGCCCATGCCTTCCGCCCGTCTGGTCTCGGGGCGGCGTTGCGGTATGGCATTCAGACGGCGCCGCCCTCAGGGCCGGCGCAGCGGCGACAGCACGTCCACAGGGTGGGCGACGGCGGGTGATACGGCATGGCCATGGTGGCGAGGCGGGCGCTGCGCTGCAGCGCGTCAGGCCGATGCTTCCCGCCGGCTGGCCAGCTGCGCTGCAGGCTGAGCTGGAGCAGCTGCACAGGTGGGCACCACAGAAGTTGAATGCTGGCTATGGGAAGCCGAAGATGCACCAAACCTGTAAAAGCCTGTTGCAATGCAAAACCGCATTGTATGCCAGCCAGGTCGACAGCTTGAAAATATTCCTGAAGTATTTTGAGCTGCCAGGAGTGGAATCAAGATCAGCTGTTGATGCCACGACCATCAAACCACTGACCTCCCCGTGGCCGCCACTGCAGGGCGCTGCGCGAGCAGAAGAGCGCCACCGCCGCCGCAGAGGCCGCCGCCCGCGAGGCGCGCGCCGCGGCTTCCGCCGCCGCCTCGGCGCTCGACGACCGCGCCGCGCAGTGCGGCAGGCTCCAGGCCGAGGTGCTGACTCAGCGCCCGAGATGGCGGCGGCTGCAGAGCGCGCGCAGTGGGAGGCGGAGCGGCGCGGGCCGAGGCGAGGCGCGAGGTCGAGCCGCAATGGCGGCGGTGCAGCTGATAACGCCGAAGCAGCAGCGGCTTGCTGGTCGTTGCGCGCGGCGATGCGGCAGGTGATGGAGGGGAGGCGGGCGAGGGGCCGGGGCTGGCGCTACCAGGAGATCATCAGCTGCCTGGTTTGGCTGATGTAACGCTCGGCTTTAGGCGTGCGACATGTCAGCAGCAGATTGTTCTGACAGTCCGCTGGAGAGCTCCTATATAGAAGCGGAACGAGACCGGAACAAGAAACAGAATTGCCGCCGCCATGGAGCTCAGCGATCTCTATAATCGGCATAAAGACGGGCTCGAGACCTCAGAAGAACAAAAACATACAGTCACAGCACAAATAAGGGGCGTCAAACGCAGACCTTCCGCGCTCTACACCACGCCCCGGGAGCGACATTTGCTCAGAATGGCACAGCTGGCACAGCTATGCACCCCCCTAAAGAGCGACCTGCAGCCGCCAGAGCCAGGTAAGTGTGCAGTGCAGATGAGACGAGCGTGGCGGACAGGTGCCCAGCATACAGTCTCAGCACCCCTCAGCCGGCAATACTGCCAAGCCCTGAACCAGAGCGTTGATTTGGCCAAGCAAGTAGGCCACAAATCTCATGTGACCTGTCGAGCACCCCACCCCCATGAACACATGCACACTCAAGCCACCCGTCACGCAGCCGCGTTGGCGGCCGTCGCGGCCGCAGCCAGCTCCGACAGCTTGGCCAGCGTCACCTCCCCGGCGTCCGGCGAGTCAGCCACCGCGTCGGCGCCGGTGAAGTCCATGTCGCGTGTAGCAACCTGCCAGCGATACGGCTCAGCCAGCCGCTTGGCGGCTCCTGGGCACGGCATCTTCGACACATATTCGCCGATGCCCTGGTCGGGGGGAAGGCGTGCGCGAATCCCTTTGAGGCATTGGCAGATGGCTCCGGCTACATTAGAATAGCTCTCGAGTGGGCAGGATGTGTGAGGGGCAAGAGGTGATTCATACGCAAGCCTGTGGTGCTGGGGATTGCTTGTCGCCAACGTGGCCGCTTTGGTCCTATGAACAGGCAGTGGCGGCGCAAACCTAAGGCTACCGCTGCACCGTACCCCACAGCCAGCCGAGCGCGATGCCACCCCCAGCTCCTTCGCCAATTATTAGCCGTAATGGTAACATTCTTACCGTATCCCAAACATTTTCGAATTACCAATGGTACAAAGATGGTGACCCGATTAACGCTGCCACAAATCCTACCTATGCCAGCTAGGCATCAAATGCAGGGCAGTATTTACACCGGCGCTGGGGGCCGGGCGCCTGATGGCTGTCGCCAGGCAGGGTGGGCCCGGGGGCTGCGCAGCGCGAGTTGCCTGCTGCGGTCCTGGCAAGCGCATCAGCATCGACCAATTTGTCCTTCAATCCGGCGGCCTATAATATCGAGGCGCGGCCCCTCCAGCCCCACCCACACCCCGACCCCCACCTTGGCCACGTCCTCGCCCGAGCATCACGCGCACGATGGTGCTCACGGCCCGCTCATTACCGGTGGAGCAACCGCCACGGTGACGCCGGGGGTCGAGCGAGCGGGGGCGCACGCGAATGCACGCCGTTCACATCCAAACCTGTACCCTCAAAGCCATTCGCTAGTCCCCGCCGCCCGACCTCTGAGTCCTCAACCTGCGTCTACCTCAACACTGAGGCACGCTCACCCCCACTCACCCCCCAACATGCCCCTACCTCCCTGCAGACCACTCCTCTGCACTCAGAACCGCCCCTCCGTGACTGACTCCCCTCGGCCTCGACCGTCTCCTTGACCGCCGCGCCACCCCCGGCCGCAGCGGCATCTGCCCGCCTGCACGAGGTCCATGAACAGGTCGGTCTTCAGCAGGTGGAGGCCCTTCACCAGCTCCTGCTGGGCAGCGGGGTCTGTCGTGGTGCGGAAGGGCTCGCGGTCGGCGACGTCCTGGCGTGAGGACGTGAGGGGTCGCGTGCGCAAGTGTTGTGTGCGGAGAGGGATGCGGGGCGGCTGGTGGCGCTGGCGGTGGTTGGGGCGTGTTTGGTGAACTGCGGGGGGGCACGCGCCCGGGATGGTGCTCTGGGCGGCGCTGCGCATGTGACGCGTGCTGGCACCGGTCGCATGCTTTCGGCAAGCGCACACACGTGGACGCACGTACCCACCCAGAACGCACCCAAAACGCACGCCCTCTTGCAATGCCTCTTCAACACCCATCCGCCGCGCTCGCACACAGTCCCATGCCAAGATGCGGTGCGGACAGATGCGTGCGTGTGCGTCTGTTGTGGGCTTATGCACGCACGCTCATCCCGGCTTAGATCGATGACGCCCGCATTCAGGCCGTCGATCTTGGCCTGGTCCACATCGATGCAGACCACGTCGTGGCCCACTTCGGCCAGACAGGTGCCCGTGACCAGGCCAACGTAACCGGTACCGAAAATCGCGACTCGCATGCCTCAACCCTATCCTGGTGTTATTGCGCTGCGTTGACGATCTCCAGCAGCTCCGACCTCAACACCCCAATCATGGCATGGCCTGGACGCGCAACCGCCAGCGGCCGGCGGACGGAGCCCAAACAGGTCATTCGACACCGCCGCGTCTGGGTGATGATAGGGCTTCGAGTGAAGCACGCGCAACGTGCGCGCTGCATAGGCGCTTGACCTGCCGCCTAGAAATTTGGCGGAGGATACAGCAGCAGCAGCAGCAGCAGAAGGAGAAGGTGCAGGAACAGCCGTGGCACTCGGTGCAATCCTTAAACCAATCCATCAGCACAGCAGCCCCATCAGCTGCGGCTATCCACCGCGTCCACAACGTCCGGATGGCGCGCGATCGCGGCCGCCAGAAACGACCGATCGCCAATTTTTTCTCATAGGCGCGCGGAGGCACCCAGTTCGCTCGCTCCCCGGTCGAATCGGCAAGGACCCCGTCGCAGTCAAGATAGAGCTGCATCAGGCGTGGCGCGGCGAGGGACCCGCTGCCGCGAGCACGCCGGCACGCGGGGCCGGGCCATTGCGGGAGGCGAAGAACGGGCGGCAGGAGGCGCGGGCGGCCGAGGGCCTGCGGCGCGCATGTGATTATGCAATGTCAAGGCCCCATGCTCTGGACAGCTGCGTCGCTTTTGCCCTCGAGCGCGTGCAGCAGCTCAAGTGCGCAACGCACGCACGCACACGCAAACGTTGGGTGCATCTGCCGTGCCCCATTGCTCAGCCAGACGTGACAATACACCCTAGTGCAAGTACTTGTCGTGTCTAATTCGCACCTCCCGGAGAGCGCCCGAGTTGCACGTTGGTCGCTGCCCGGAGCGGACAAACGCCAACGTGACAGCGATAGTCTCGGCTGAGGAGCAGGGAATACCAAGAGTCAGTCATGAGGGTAGCTGGGTCGTTTCCAGATCGCGTTCTGGGTCACTGGATATTGCCGGTATGCCAGACATCAGGCATTGACGAAGCGCTGTACGTGAGCCACGTTCTTAAAGGAACTTCAAGAATGTGGCGTTCAACATATAAATTACCTCCTGTCGCAAGCTATCATGGTCCGGATGCCTGGCAAAATACCTTGCATCGCGCATGCACTTAGGTTTGACAGCTTACCCCCACTACTGATAGCTCGAAGGGCTACACCGGGTTGTTTAGCGGGTACCTAGAAGAGTCGGGGATGGGGTGTGGTGTTGGTACCTAAAGGCTTCTCCGAAGTACCCTGGCCCAGCCGGGCGCGCTTAGGCAAGGTCTGAGAAGGCTGGCACCGGGACATCGGTACCCCGGCCCAGTACCAGCAGGAGCCAGATGGGCAGCAAGTACAGAAGGTGTTTCTTCATGAGGATATTAAGATCAAAATCAATGCGTCCTTTTTCGGGACGGCACGGCTGATCAAAACGCACGGCCTGCTGCTTTTCAAAAATAGGCGGCGACTTTGGCCCTGCTGCAAGCAACGCGAGCGTTACCGCACGAACATCGTCTAACGACGGTGGCCACGATCATTAATCAGCCATGGCAACAATCTTCGCGCGATTGCTGCCCCTCATTTGCCACTGCCATGTCATGCGATTGCCATTGCCCCTCATGATTGCTGCCGTGTTTGTTGCTGAGCGGTACCGCGGCTCCAGCCGGCACGCTGACCGGACCAGTCGACAAATGAGTGCTGGGAACACAGCTGGCCTGCCTGAGTATGCTGGTGCACGAGCTGTGCCACCTGCCTGGCCAGACTCATTGCACGCGTCTCTGGCGCAAGGGAGGCGACTGTTGCGCCTCACAGGACGCCGACCTTTCAATGCAGCCGCGTGCGGCCAGGCAGAGACCCAGGCCATGATTCCCGGGTACGCCGCGACTGCCGTACGCATGCACCCAAAAGCCGGAATGGCTGGCTCGGAGTCGGCAGTCCACAGCAGAGCGCAAGCATTCCCGCCTACACCAAATCCAAGCTTCCAACGCCTGGCGGCATCCGGGTGCTGCTGTGCAGCCACGTACCGTAGTTGTGAGGCTTGTAGGGATTGCATCAAACTATAACTCAGCGGTAGCTACGTCATGGTGTCCAAGATACGATCATCTGCGACTTGTGATGCAGTTGAACCGCGGTCGGTGCTTGATAGCAAAATTGTCAATTGAATGCCTCGCTGGATTGCGCCCATTGCGTGTCATCGCAACTTCAAGACAGACGACTCTGGAGCAGCGGCGCCACTGGCGACGCAGGCGGTGCAGCACCTGCGGCTCTGCCCTGAAGGTCGCGATAAATCGCTGTTTTTGAAGGTGCATCCTGACCTTTTCACGGAGTTGCCGGCGGAGCAGGTCCGGGGACGCGCGGCCGCAAGTAGGGTCCGTGACCCTGGCTCCCCACGCATCCTCAGCCGTCGGGCAATCCTTGAAGTCACCGCTGGGAAGCCATCACACCCCAGAAGGCAATAAACAGGCCGAGATCTCCCTACCGGCTCCAACCCATCAGATTGTCAATGCACTGCAGGAGCTGGATCCAACCCCCCCTGTAACTTGTCTAACTGCCCTCAGCTGCGTCCCCAGGCGGAGAACGAGCGCACCTTCCAGCTGCTCCAGGAGTACCTCACCTCGCCAAGAGGCCTACGAGGCCGACCTCGCCGCTCGCACGCCGTATCGCATCGATTTTCCGCAACTCGGCTAGAGGACGCGGAAGCCGGAATCAGAAGCCGCCGTGGGGTTCGAGCCATGGCGGCTTCGTCGATTCTGACGTCACGGTGAAAGCTGAATTAACGACATCTCAGAGTCAAGCCGATTCCGCATATTGGGGCTACAAGTAGATATTAGCCCTATATATCGTGGCTACCGCTTTTGTTCTCACTCATCATTTGCCGATGCAGAAACGCCCGACGCTCGGGCAGCGCTGGCCCGGGCGGAGGTGACCCTTCCCCCGCCTGAGCCGAGCCCAGGCGAGGGCGGCGCGCTGTCAGCGGCCACCAAGGAAGCCCTTGCCGAGCTGCTGGGATATGTGCGGGCTGACCGCCGACCTGGCAGACACACAGGAGGAGCAGGCGGCGCGGCAGAGGCTGCTCGTATTCCTACCATGGCAGCCGAGGTGAGTGGGTGTGAGCATTGTCTCTTGCAGTGTGTTACTGTCGTGTGAGGCGTGTGTGGCTGCATTTGGGCGTGTTGTGGAACGTGTGTGTGTAGAGTGTGTGTGTGTGTGTGTGTGCGCGTGATGGTGTCAAGTTTGCATATGTAAGTTTGTGGCCGCGTGCACGTGGGGCCTTGAGGGGTAGCTTGATGCAGGCCATCGACCATATCCGTCGGAGGTTTGGTGTGAATTACATTAAAAAAGGGATTTGTTTATTGGACGATAAAGTGGGAGGTGGACAAGCTAAATTTGCATAGTTACTATAGCTTCGATACGGAACACTAAGGTCTGAACCTGATCGAAGGAATGTGGCAGGATAGCGTGATAGCTGGTGTGATGGATGGACATCCATCATTTGCGGCGCCATATTCGATATCACCCGTGTCCCGCATAATAGAGGACGACCGATTTCGCGCCTTTCGCTTCCCCGGCGAATTTGGCGAGCGCGATATCAAGCGTCCCCTTGTCGGGCGTTGCGGGCAACGATGCGCGGCGCAATGCCGCCTCGCAAGGCAGGTGAGCACAGGCCTGGTCGCAGGCCCTTAGCCGCACTCATCTTCGCACAACACGCCCGCCCGCTCTTAGACGGGTCCCATCGTCGCGTCAGCCGGCCACGGCACTCCGCAGCACTGTCGGGGATGGGGTGATGGCTCCATCCTGGCGCTTGACCCAGTGCGCCACGCATCTGCCCCCTCACCCGCACCCTGCCTGCCCCAGGTCGTCGTTGGGTTTGGCCCCGGCGACTTCCCGGGGCCGCGCCAGGTCGAGCTGCTGCAGGCGAGCGGCGCGGAGCGGCGCATACAGCCGTGCGGCTCCGTGGGAAAACTTCTTGTTGACGTCGGTGCTGACATGATTGGGTCTGGTTTGCGACCAGAGGTTGGACCCGGCCCACCGGCCATGCTGTGTTGGAGCCTCCGTGCTGCGCTGCCGAGCCCACGCCTGGCGTGCCTCGCGAGGCAGTCTACGGCGAATGGTCCTCATGCCGTGTCCTGGCTATGACTTCGCGCTCGCCACCTGTAACCGATACCATCATGTCGACACGCCATCCGTCGCGCCGGACAACTCCGCTCTCAGGCGCTGGCGCGGGATGCTGTACGAGCTGGCGACGGAGGTGCTGACGTCACGGCGCGCCCGGTCATTTCTTCATGAATTCGGACATGGCTTCCAGGAGAGTTCGGCTGTTTTCGGGTGCTTGCCCGGGTCTTGCCAGATCTTCTGCAATGTTCGACAATGATAATCGCGCCGTTCTCTTAACCTGGCTGGCGCTATTTGTTCGGGTCCTCTGGTGCACGCGTGGTTGAAGCCTTCTCACGACATAAACGTGTGCGCATCGCAGAAACAGCCACACAAGCCACCTCGTCGCGGACAGCAAACTGAGCGAATGGTCGACTATCTGCGCGAAACGCGTGAGCATCTTTGCCGATGCCGCCCGCTCTGCAGGCCGTCATGGATGTGCGCGGGACCCTGTGGCTGGACGCGTCCGAGGAAGACCGTGAGTTCTGGGCCGACTTCCTCGGAGGGGCCGACCTGCGCTTCGCGGCGTCGAGGCGCGAGGCCGCCGCGGCGCTGCGGCGGCTCGAGGGCGCGGTGGCGGGCGCGGCGGGGCTGGGGATGGTGTTTGCGCCGGCGGCGCTGGCGATGACCCCCGACCAGGTGCAGGAGAGGTTGATGGTTGAGGGCGCAACGGGTGTGAAGGGATGTGTGGCCGTGCGACAGCCAGGTCGTTCACAGGCGCGTCATCACGCGTGAGGTCGCGGGCATGGTGCGAATTGTGCATATGTTGCCAACCTTGCATGGGCCGTGCCTGCTGCGCACCCGGCTCAAACACCCCGCCACCACAGGCTGTTCCTTGAGCGGCTCGCCAAGCACTCGGCGCAGTACGGTCCAGTTGCGGCTGCGGGCGCACCGCGCAGCATCCTGGCAGCAGCAGCAGCAGCAGCAGCAGCAGCGAACCGGGGACCAGCGAGCCGAAACGTCGCCACCGTTCTCTGAGTTGCCGCTGTCGTGTCACCTCTGCAAAGCAGTGCCGAGGGCGGGAGCCGGCGGTGGCAGCGGCGGTGGCGGTGCGGCCGGCAGTGGCAGCGGCAGCGGCAGTGGCAGTGGTGGGGCAGTGGCTTTGAAGCTGCCGATGTTCGGGTCCCACGCCCATGGCTGCCACTGCGCAGGGGTCCCGAGATATTCGCTCATTACCCCGTCACGGCGATGTTCGGCGCCGACGGTGATATCGTGGTTGGCGATGGCGAGTTTCGCGCGCACATCGAAGCCATAGCTCTCGATCTCGGCGCCACTACAGGCCCCAGCGATCGAAACGGTCCTGCGCGAAATACACCACTGGTTCCCTGCGGGCGGAGCTACCGGTCGATTCTTTCATCCTGAACCCTTGAGTCGCCCCAAATCTGCTCGCACAGGACCGCGGCGCAGAGGCGCTGCGCGCCTTGACGCAGCGGCGAGCCAAGAGGCGCGCGTCGAGGATGCTCTCTGCCCGCGTGCGGCGGCTGGCTGCGGATCGGCGGCGATGGCCCCCTGGTCGCCCACAACCAGTTCGAGTCCGCCTGCGCGCGGCTGCTGCAGCACGCCGCGGCGCTGCTGCAGTCGGCGGAGGGCCGAGCGTGCGCGTGTCGGACGCCAATCGGGTGGAGGGGCAGAGCGTCGACATCGCTGGGACGCGGAGCCATGACAGGTGACGTCACCTCGCGCGCTGGCGCGGCGCCGAGGGATGCTGCATCAGCCGGCTCGCTGCTGCGTGCCCTGGTGTCGCGCAGCTGCGTCGGCCGGCCTAGGCTGCGGCTGCTGTGCGGCTGCCTTGGGAGCCCGTTAGGGAGAGTGTGAATGCTGCGGGGATGTTCCACTAGTGGCCCAGGTGAGGGAAACTCAATGCTGGCTTTTCCGTGAATTAGCACCTCTGACACGTTTTGGCAGCTGCTCGTTTTTGATGGGTCGCCACGGATGACGCTTGCGTCAAACACTCTACCTTCCAACATGCTGTTGGCGCGGCTGAAAGATTGCCGACTGCTGCGGGTGATTTGCTTCGTTGCGTCGCAATGGAGACAACAAGGACGGGGGGTTGTTCGACCTGCACCGGGCGATGTTCTCCGACACGTCTCCCGGGCCGGTCAAATATGCGCTGTCGCGCGTCCATGACTGGTTTTCGCCCGAAGTGCGCCTACCTATCATCGAGGCGAGCGACGCATCGCGCGCCAAAGTCGATGCCGCATTGTCCGCGGCTGGAGTAAGCGTCTGACTCATTCCGCATGGCCCGGCTCGCCAGTTCTGCGCGCCGCCAAAGCTGTCGTCCGGGGCTGGAAGGGACGAGGTGGCGCCCCGAAGTTGCGTCGGCAATCGATCTGCTGATCGTCCGCGAACTCAACGGCGACGTCTATTTTGGTGAAAAGGGCACGCGCACGACCGCAGACGGGCAGCGCGAAGGCTATGACGTCATGTCGTACAGCGCCCAGTCCGACCAGATCAGCAGCCACTGCACGGCAAGGAGCAGGCGTGCCATGCCAGTTCGCGCGCTTGCGGCTGCACTCGGCATCGTCGGAGACGATCGGACCTGCATCCTCGATGCGGCACCTCGTCGGGGATGACGAACATATTCTCGCGATATTTGCCCCAGTGGCCCGACTGTTCCCATTGGCGCGCGTCCATCACCTGCGGGGGGGGGGGGGGCGAGCCAACGCGTTTGTGCGTTCGGCAACAGGGTGGACAAGGATGGGCATGCAAAAGTGGAACGGGGCGTAGATGTACGCAAAGCAATCCGGGCGAATGTTGACGAGGATGCCCTTCACGGCAGGGTCCTTGATGAGGAGCTTGAACGCCGCGGTCACCTTTTCCTTCGAAGCGCCGCCGCCGACATCGAGGAAGTTCGCGGGGAATTCCCCGTTGAGCTTGATGATGTCCATCGTCGCCATCGCGAGTCCGGCGCCGTTCACCATGCAGCCGATGTTGCCGTCGAGCTTGATGTAGGCGAGATCATATTCCGACGCCTCGACCTCGGCCGGACCGCGCCGGGACAGGCAAATCTGTCGATGTCGACAACGCAGCTCGCCGAACGCTTCGGCGCGGTGTCGATGACGCTCGAAATGCCGTTCAAGGACAATCGCGACCTGCCCGATCCGGTCGCCGGCTGGTCCCCCGCACAGCCTCGTCCGGCTCTGCCCGCGCCTGAGAATGGGCGGGAAATCACGCTGCCGGTGGTTGCGGCGGATAGGTCCGCCATGCTGCGCTGCCTGGGCATATGGCATGCGTTGCGCGAAATTGCAAGATAATTGCGCGCTTACCTATTCCGTTCGTCCGGCGCTTGTCGAAGGCCCGTTCTTTCTTCATCAAGGCCATAACGCGATGCACGGCCCCCCGCGAAGCGCCGGGAGGCGGCGAAAACCACGAAACCCATGGCCACGGCGCCGCCGGCGAGGAGGCCATTGCCGCCGCCGCTGCTCGTCGATGCGACGGGCTGCTGCTGCTGCTGCGCGGCGCTGCTGCTGCTGCTGGACAGGCGCGGCCTCAAGTGTGGCATCTCACGGTCCATCCTGCTGCTGAGCGCGGATCCGAGGCACCACACAGCGTCTGCGCGGTGCCGGTCGCGCAGCGACAGCCCTGCCGCGAGGGAAAGCAGGGACAGGCGTCTTTCGGGTGACGGTCCAGTGGCAACTATCTGCTTGTTTTGCAGAGCTCCATAAAACGCTGCTGCAGTGATAATTATGTGACAGCTGTTGTCAACTATGCTGCGCCAGTAGCGGCAACCAAACGCTCTGCTCATCAAACCAGTGGCGGCGGTGCGCACTCGCGCTCGCCACTGCTGGCGCACCTGCTGTCGCATGCAGTTTGGGCGCAACCGGCGCGTGCCGATACAACCTGCGTGATATTTGTGAGACCTGATTGCGGCCTGCTGTGAGCTAATCCACCCGCTGCTGCAACATGTCCCCGGTTCAAAGCGACTGGATGTGGCGAGAGATCTTCGGGTGTTGGTATTGTAAACTGCACTGAAACCACAGCTGCACAACCGAGTAGACCACTGTCACCTGCAACAGTGCGATGGAAGTACACGGTGTCGGCGGTGTTACCCTCCCAGCACAGAGCAGCAAGTATATGAGACAAGCAAACGGGCAAAGAGAGTCAGGGATGTCAAGGCAGTAGCGGTAGATATTACTGTAGATCTCCCCTGAAGAAACAATTGATAGCAGAACATGCTACCGGCGCAGGTAGATGCAGTCAAGAACGTGGACCATCAAATCACTCGGATAGTGCACACATCGCTTTGTCTATGTATGAAAATGCCCTTACAAAAAGCAGCGCTGAGTACCAATTGAAATTTGAGTCGACTTTCCAAAGGGTCCAGCACGACGCGCTCCGTGGGGTACTTTATACTCGTACCCGCCCCCAGAAAAGCGCTGGCCTGCGTCAGTCCCTGTGCGGCGTTTGTTGCTGTTGGCATCAAGAATGAACTACATTGTCAATCTGAAAGGCAATGACTCCTACCAGGACCAAGAGACTTCATTACGCGGGCGAACATATATCAGGGAAAGCGATGGAAGATCTTACGTTTCGGAGTGGGTCCGAATCATTCCCCAGTCAACCCCCACCTGCAGGTGACCAATTCAAAAACTTTTTCGGCGTGCATGTTCCATATAACGTGA
Source organism: Scenedesmus quadricauda (assembly GCA_002317545.1). Classification (NCBI taxonomy): domain Eukaryota; kingdom Viridiplantae; phylum Chlorophyta; class Chlorophyceae; order Sphaeropleales; family Scenedesmaceae; genus Scenedesmus; species Scenedesmus quadricauda. The sequence goes on along the minus strand of NNCB01000027.1, from coordinate 23,497 downwards.
GGGACACCCGGATCACGACACACATGCGTCCACTGTAAGACGGTGGCCGCGGTGCGAAATCTGACTTGTACATCCAGTAAAGCTCGTCAAGCTTTGATAATTCCCAACGCCAGGATGTTGGTTGTACAGGAACATACTTTCCTTCACTCACTGACCGACCGCAACCATGCCGCTTCTTTCCTCTCATGTCCTGCAGGCGGCCGCGACCGGGCTCGCCTTTTCTGTCTGATGGGCCTCGAAAGCTCACCGCCCGGCGGGGGTGCCAACACCTCTTGACACCGGTTACCATCAAATCTAGCAAGGCGGCAAGCCAGAAATCTCGAGCGAGGATGCTACTCATGTTTTCCAAGACCTATTACGCCACCCATCCCGTGATGATGGAGGAGGTGTCGAACGCGAGCTGCGTGATCGCTACCTGATCCAGGACCTTGTTGCGCGCATGTGCATGCACACGCTGAAATTCAACGTGCGTGCCAGGTCTGATTGATGCGCCCGCAAGATACAGGAGATGGGGGTTTTGCGGCTGAGCCCCATCCTTGGCAAAGTCAACCGCGCGATTGGCCAGATCGCCCTTATGTTTATGCGAAGTAGCTGCGATCGAAGTCGCCTTGTCCACGGTCATCGCCACGTCGAGGCGGTCCGGCACGACGATGCGGCCCTGGCGGCGCGGCGCGCTCTATCGCTGCCACATCAGCGGAGGCAGGCCGGGCAGGCGAGATTTGGTGCTCAGTTGGCATTTCATTCTCCGGATTGCGTCAAGAAACGGATATCCATTTGGTCTGAAGGGCTATTCACGAGACCATGTCTCGGCAATCGACCTCCTCGCTTGCCAGATATGATAAAAGCTGTTCCGAAGGGAACCAGATTTGTTTATATTTCGACGGAGCTCAATAGGTCAAATCTGATGATCAATGCTTGCCACATGTCTCGAAATGCGGCAGGCATTGATCCTTTCGGAACCAGCGCTCTACGGACCCGATGCCCTTCGTACCTGGCAAATCCTGCGCGCCACCAGCGACCCCACCATCCTGACCACGCATCGAAACATCCAGGACCTCGTCCTCGGGCCTTGTTTGTTGACCTGCTGGGCATCAATGTGAACGCTGAACCAGCTGATCCAGACCATCACCGTCAGACCGGTCCTGGGCCATCCGGCCAACTTGCTGTGCGGGCTGACGGGCATCCAGGATAACACGACCCTCTTCGACCTCTGAGCAACATCTTCGCCCAGCTGGGCTGAATCCCGGCTGAGTACTACAGCTCCGACAAATAGCTCGGTCCAGGCGCCTCGATCACAGGCGTGCAATTTACACAATCTGCACCACCATCGTTCCTCCGATAGTAGGAATCCGCACCATTCGGCCAATGAATTTTAAAACCTTCCAACAGACCCTCTTCGCTAGCCAAAAATTCGAACATGCCTTTATAAATAGGATCGTAGCCGTTTGTTGGGACATGTATGAAAACTATTCTGAATATCCTATGCACCCCCTTTTTGCAAACTTGATGTAGCATACATGTCCATTGTTTTGCGCCGAGCCACCGGCGGTTGGAGCCCGTACTTGCTGGCCTCCTTGTTCGTGTATATGCAAGTGAGGCACATGCCCTTGTAAATATGCCAGATCGAGTTACCGCAAATATACTGTGCTATCGACAAATCAGAATAGAGCATACATTACGGTATTACCCACAACCATAGTGTGGATCAGCTTTGCAGTCTTGATGGTCTTTTGGCGTGATGCAGCTTATGGACAACAATTCAATACGAGTCCGTACATTGTCAAACACGTTACGACACTGCGCCTCGAAATCAAAACTCAGGAAGTTGCCATTTTTATCCAATTCCAGGCCGGGAATCTGGTTATCTACCGTTCTGGGACCAATACAAAGAACTGCTAGGTTTCACACTGAAACTTTGCTTGGGCACAGGATTGATGCCTGTTGTAGGGCCGGAAGCGTGTGAGGACATAAGGCAAATATATTGCCGTCTAGCAGGTAGAGGGGGCGGTTCTGCTCATCGCCAATAAACTGGATGGATTCAAACGAATCGTCAGCAGGTACCTTGAGTATACCTAAGTTGGAACAGTTGTTTGACCCACCCACCCCTGGAGACCTATCATCAGAGCGGAAGCCTCAGAGGATTACAATTTAAGTTACTGCCCGTTCCTTTGTACAACGACCCATAAATCCATACATAATTCATTTTTACCAAAAAAGCCTAAAACAAGCTGCAACCCTGCTTCAAACCCGCGATCGTTCACCCGCACCACCACCGAGCGGCCGTTGTCGAGGTTGGTCACCCGCGCGAAGCTGGGCAACGGCAGCGCTTGTGCGCGGCAGTGAAGGCGTACATGTCGTACACCTCCTGGTCGGAGGTGCGACGGCCGTGTCCCATAGCCGGAGTCAGACATCCATGCCGTCCGCAAGACTCTCACTGTGCTCGCCGAGCGACGTCCTTGCCGGCAGGTTGTTGCAGCTGTCCTGTCATGACACCAGGTCGTCGCCCTCGGCATAGAGGAACTGGAAATCCTTGGTGTCGAGACGAACCTTTTCAACCGTGTCCGCGCTGCGGAAGCGGTTGTTGAGCTTGCGGCCGTCGACCAGATTCTTGGCTTCGACCTGCATATAGGCGCCGCCCTTGCCCGGCGCCCTTGCCCGGCTGGGTGTGCTGGATCTTGGTGACTTTCCAGATGCCGCCTTCATATTCGATAATGTTGCCGGGACGGATTTCAACGCCGCGTGATTTTCATCGCGCACACTCGCTTTTCGCCACGATAAAGAGCCACAGACAGTATCTTACAAGCATTCAGAGGACCGCAAGCACAGAGAGGTGTGCGGCAGGAGAGGGGACAGATCCAGGCAGGACCGCGCAAGCACAAGCGAGCTCACACCGCTGCCCAGGCGCGCTGTGCCATCTGGTGCACAAAGCTCGCTAGGCCAGGCGGGCTTCGACAAGGCCGCAGGGCACGCAGCGCCGGAGCCAGTATCCTCGTTGCTCTTTACTTCGCCGTTGCTTGTTGCAGCAAAAGCGGGGACAACGGAGCGGCCAGTACGCAGGCGCATCTCGTATGGTGGCCAGACCCGCCGGCCGCAGGTTGACCGGATCACATCATGGCGCTTGTGCGACCAGAAAGGCGAGCACACCGTTCGAGGCGCGAGCCGGGTTGGGGGACCGCCGAGACCGACATGCGCCGGCTGTATCCTGGCCGAGCAGGTCGCGGATTTCTTCGTCCGGCGGGCGCGCACGGCCTTGGCTTCTTTGTTTGCAATCGTGTGCAGCGTAGCGACAAGACGAAGGTAGAAAGTAGTACGGTATGACGCGCATGTAGGGGTGCCGGGGGTCAAATCTTGACCTTGGACCGTCGCGATCGCCTCGGGTTCGATCTCCTCGTAGGACGCGAGATCACGTCCCGAGGCTGCTGCGCCCCATGGATGAGCGCGCCCCGGGGGACAAGCCGTACGGCTGCGCGCTGCTGACCACACGGTATGACCGCCGCCGCCCGGACCGGCGCTCGCGCCAGTGCGGGTGGACCGTCAGTGCCAGGGGGTGGGGGTCGGCGGGTCCGGCGGGGTCGGCAGGATCAACGGCAGCATGATCATCGGCGGACCAGCGCGGCGATAGTCGAACTTGAACACCGCGGCCATCTTCACCACCTGGGTCTGGATCAAGTAGAAGCCCAGCGCAAACACCACGCCGAGGAACAGCCGCCGGCCCACGCCACCGCCGCGCAGGCTGCCGAACGCGACCGCCGCCAGCGGCGCTGCTGCTTGGAGGGGCAGTGGAGGTGGCCGCTGCGGCCCCCGCGGCCGCGTACGACGCCGGCACGCCGGCATCGACTTAAGCGGGGGCTCTGGCGATCACGGTGACCGCGTTCCTTGGCGTAGAGGGCGGTATCGATGCCCGAGGCATTGCTGCCCGAATGGCCGAAAATGACAATGGTATCACCGGGATTGAGCGGCTGATGATCGAGGACTTCTCAGCTGCTGCTCTGCCCAGCTGGTCGAAGCAGACCGACCGCTGCCACCGACGCTGTCGTAGATGGTGTGGCATTCCAGCTTCGCGCTTTCGCGCAGCACGTCGTCCGCGCCTGGCCCCCAGGCCTTGTCGATGTGGCGCTTGCGGTAGGCCACTTCGGTCCAGTCCTTCGGATAGTCGTACTTCGGCCGGTTGACCCACCACACGTTGTCGCCGCTGGCATCGACCAGCTTGCGCCGACCTCCTCCATCGAGATGACCAGTGCCGCGCCGGCCTCGTCCACAGAAGCCGTCGGCTGCGCTGGCGGCGGCGGGGGCGGGGAGTAGGGCACCGCCGAGGCGGTCACGTCGACCGCACTGACGGGCAGCAGCTTGAAGCGCGCGGCTGCTGCGGCGGCTGCGGCACCGCCGTACATGCTGGCCAGGGTGGGGGACAGGGAGTCCTCCATCTCAAGCTGGGGTTGAGGGGTTGGTCGTTGCGGTCCGAGGGTTTCAGGGGCTACGGTAAGTAGGCAAGATGTTCAAATATGAGCATTTCGCTGCAAATCCGGTGGACAGAGGACCAGGAAGATGAAAGTTGAGGCGCGGGACTTGAGGTTGTGAAAGCACGCTCAGGCATTTGCAGCTGTGCGTTGAGGGGATGTGGCGGCTGCTGGGGGCTCTTTCCCGGATGAAGCTGTGTGCAGGTTCATGCCGGGTGCGCTCACCTCGGCGCAACGGCGTGGCGAGCTTTGCGCCGTTGCGCTCCAAGCATGTCCACAAAGGCCAGCAGCAGGTCCTGCTTCACCAGCCATGAAGCGTCACTGGGGTGGCGGTTGAGGTGGTTGGGAGTCCGGTGGGAACGCGAATGAGGGGTCGATGTTGTTGTCAGCACAGATGGGGCGTTGAAGCAGTGTCAACACTGGCTACCTCGCCGCGCTCATGGTTCCACCACAGGTCACCATCATCCCCGAATTTCATGCTGGTGCGGACGCTGGGCTGGATCAGCAGCATCAGGCAGGCCTGATCCTGCCCTTGCCGGTTTTCCAGCTTCGGCACCTTCCTGCTGCGGAATATTTCAAGACCATCCCGCGCGAATTGCTCGAAGCGGCACGGCTGGACAATTGCGGCCATTTTCCTTCAACTCGCACAATTGCCCTCAGTCGCACACACCCATACACAGCACACACACACACACACACACACCAGTGCGCGCACACATATACCAGCTTGGCGTCGACACCCATGTCGATCAGCTCACCCTCGCGGCTGATGCCCTCGCCGTAGAGGATTTCGGTGATGACCTGCTTGAACGGCGGCGCCATCTTGTTCTTGACCACCTTGATCCGGGTCTGGTTGCCGATGATCTCGTCGCCCTTCTTGATCGCGCCGATGCGGCGGATGTCCAGGCGGGGTTGGGGGGCGCGCGCGGTGTCCACGAGGACGGGGCGTGCCGAGGTGTGGGATTGGTCGGCCGCGACCATTGTGCCGACGAGCAACTTGCCTCGTGCCCTGCAGATTCATCGGCGTCTCCAGCACCAGCACGCCAAGGATTTGCTCGGAGCGAAGTCGCGCGGCGTGAATGTCGCCGGCCACCGCAGCGGCCCGCGACACATCCTCGACGGCAAGCCACGCATCACCATCGAGGATTTCAAAACCCGCGCCCCCACCCCCAACCCGGCCCCACCTGTATGATGGCGTTGACCTTGTGCACGTCCTGCACCCTCACGCACAGGAACTCGTAGAACCGCCACTCCCTCATCTTGAGGGCACGTTGAGGACGCTGTTCTTGGAGTACACGTCGTTGGGTATGTCGAAGACCTCGCGCTCAATGGAGCGGATTGTGGTGCGGTACCAGCCGGACATCTCAGCACGCTCAGCTGGTTACGGTCCATGATGTGTGGTGTGCTTGTGTGTGTGTGTGTTTTGAGGTCTGTCTGTTCAGGGCACAGGGCCTGCCTCATACCCCGCGACTGTTCTGGTGTTGCCTGGCATTGCCTGGGAGAGGTGACAGTGCATGTGTGTGTGTGTGTTGCAGGAGGTAGAAGACCGATGTGTTCACAGCGATATTCTGGAGGGCCTTGACACGAGGCGAGACTGCAGTGGGCGGACGACAACGCTGCATCTGTACCGGAAGTGTCCGGTAAGGGCTGTCCAAGCCTCCACCATGCCGCAAAACCGACCGCTTGCAAAAAAGTCCATGGCTCTCACCTGGCCGTTGGGGGAGAAGACCACCTCCTCTGCCACCTCAAAAGGCATCTGCGCAGACATGTGTGGGTTGCACTTGTCAGCGGCCGCCTTGCAAGGTCCATCCCAGCATCAGCAGGCTCGCCGCAGCCACCGCAGTTATGCTTTCATGCACATAGCTCGCCCGTTCCATCTCGCATCTGGCCGTCAGATGCGTTTCCTTGGACGCAGAACGATCTGGGAACGATGCCGCTCGACCCTCTGCACATCCGCCTGCGGCTGACGCACCTCACCTTCGACAGGAAGCCATTGAGCAGCGGGATGCCGGCTCATCCCAGCGAGGCCACGATCGCCAGCACACTGGTCCATGGCAGCACGCTGCGCAGGTTGCCCCAGCGCCGTCGGATGTCAGCGGGAGAGCACCGTGGTGTGATGCGACGCGAGCTCTGAACAGCGCGGCCTGAACAGGGTTGCGGTGATGGGGTGTTGCGCAGGGGCCAAGCCACGAGCGCCCGCCGCCGCCAGTGCCTCACAGCCCGCCGCACCTGTTGCTGCGGAATATGGTGAAGGTGTAGATGGCAAACGTCCCCGCCGTCGAAGGCCTACCACCGCCGCTGGCTGGTGATGTTGCCCTGCATCTCGCTCTGCCACCCTGCTCCTTGCAGTAGCGGTTATTCACTCGATCGGCACCGCGGGGTCGAATGTCCGCAGCAACCTCAACGATTTCGAAAATTACGGCGGCCGCGCCTCGCTGCTTTGGAAACCCGACGACAATCAGCGTCCGAGCGCGCTGTTGCAGAAGCCTCTATCGTTGGACCGTCGCCAAGCCGACCCCGCAACGCTGAAGCCGCTCTATGGGGGGCTCACGCAGTCGGAATATCTCCCACCTTCTCCATGGTGCTGAGCCGCGCCGCCGCTCACCATGGCCGCACCCAGCACGAAATATGATCAGCGCCGCCCGCACCATCGCTTGTCAGTGGCATGGGGCACGCCTATGAGCTGCGGCATGAAGGCCGCTTGGTTCGAGCCCGCACAAAGCGGATCACCTCCAGAGGGGAGTAGACCATGCCAGGGCGGAACAGGTCGAAAGTCTGGTGCGCATCGTCCAAAGAACCGCGGTGAAGACTGTTGATGCGCCGGACGGATGGCCATCGGTCTGGCAACAATGGGCGAAGTGACGCCGGTCTCCGGACTGCCCAAGCTGATCCAGGTGTCATCCTGGTCAAGGGTGGTCAAATCCCCGGCATTGCAGGCCGCTTTCGCGATGGCGGCGACGCTGGTGACGATCGGCGGCCTGATCGCGTCCATCCTGCTCTGCACTGCGAAAGGAAGAAAAAGACGAGGAGCAACCGCTGCTGCCGCAATCAGGAACTGTGATGCAAGCGGAATGGGGTGCTGCACAGCGCGGGCACGCCGTTTCTCACGTCCTTCATGATTTCAGCGACCGGTCTTGGCCCATCTGGCCCGAGCGTTGTCAACTTGGCCAGCACCGCGGCGCGTTGTTGAGCGCGAACCGCACAGGACAATCGCCACCGCGTCACAACCAGCTGCCGGAACGCGATGGAGCGGAAGATGCGGCGCGTGATGCGCGCAAAGGCGTCGGCGAAGCCCGGTCACAGGTCGAGCTGCAGCGACATGCTGGCAAACAGCATGCCGCCCACGAAGATGAGGGAGAAGATCAGGATGTCGATGGGCTTCAAGAATGCGCCAAAGCCGGGACCTGGCGGTTGCTGCGCAGGGGCCGTGACTAGGGCGAGCTGCTCGCCGCCTGCTGCTGCTGATCTCCTGCAGCGTTGCTGTGCTGGGCGCCATGTGCCAATGCCGGCTACGAACGAGCGCATTGCGGAGGACGCTCGCAATAAGTGCGGACCACGGTGCCGAACAGCGTGGATTTGTCGCCGAAATGGCTGTAGACGGTGAGCTTGGACACGCCGGCCTCGGCTGCGATCTGGTCCATGCTGGCGCCATCGAAACCGTGCAGGCGGAACATCTCGCGCGCGGCGTCGAGGATCGCGGCGCGCCGACCCCAAGCTGCGTGAGATTGTAGAAAGGATCATGCCGTATATGCCGTGCTGTGTTCTGCCAGACATCGGCGAGAGGCAGCTGGCCAGCGAAGATTTGCAGGAGTCCGCGCCAACTCATATGTGTGAATATAGAAATAGAAGAGTAGAAATTTTCGTCTCGAGCTGAGCACCACCGCGAGCGGGCCTGCTGCGTTCAATTCTTGTGACACCACTCTGTCCTAGGGCCGTTCAGGTGGGTCGGGGGGTTCCAAATGCCCAAAAGAAGGTAACCGACGCTATGCTGACAGTCGGGGAGTGATACCTGGATCCGACTAAACACCCGATAAAACCAAGCGGCAGGTGAAAGACATCGCTGCAGACCTGATCCGGCTTTATGCGCAGCGCAAAGCGGCGGAAGGTTTTATGTTTACCCCGGACTCGTACCTGCAAACGGAACTGGAAGCTTCTTTCTTTTATGAGGATACACCGGACCAGTCCAAGGCTGTGGCGGATGTGAAGCGGGATATGGAATCGCCTAACCCTATGGACCGCCTGGTTTGCGGAGATGTAGGGTTCGGCAAGACCAAGCCGGAATGCCTCGTCCGCTGTCATCCGCGGTTACATCGTGCTGTTATGATCGAACAGCTAGAGCTGCTGGTTGCAGGTTGATTAGTCCAAAACCTTCCATATCAACCAGCTGACAGCGTATTGGATGAACGTCAGGCTAACCATATACATCCTATTCTTCGCTTTTACAATGCAATTTAGCATGACCAGCCGCAGGTCATGCTGATAAGCAAGCACAATCGAACAATGCTCCCCCCGCTCCCCGCACTGGCTTCCTATCGGGAACGAGTAAAGATTGTCTTATACGGAGACAGTCGGCAGCCACATGCCTGCTGCCGCCGACCTGGTTGCGAAGGCGCTTGCGAGGATGTAAGGCGTCACTCAGCAGGATGCCGAGCCTCGCTTCAGCACAATGCCAAGTAAAATACTGCGGGTTGATTTGGCAAGCACACCATGCCGATTCTGTAGTCTTGTGCACAAAGATGAACCGAGAAGTGGCGAGTGCGATTTTGCCGAGCGCGCATTATTACCGGGTGGTGCTGAACTGTCGATGTGCTTGCGCGTTGACACACGGCTGGGGTGATGCGGACGAAGGCGCGGGTCGACGGCACCGCGGCCTGCTGCACGACCTGTTCGACCATTTCCTGATCCCCGATTGACCCGCCGGATGCGCCTTCGGCACATCCGCACCATGCCGACACTTGCTCCCGTCATCGGGCATTTTCGCGCTTTCCATCTGTGCATCCTCGACCACCCGCGCCGCCTACATTCCGGGACGGTGTGATCCCCAACGCTGCACATGAAAATGATGAGCGCAAAGCTGCCGCTGCCAAAACAGGTGTTCGGTCACGGCTTCCTGCTCAACCGCGGCGAGAAGATGTCGAAGTCGCTTGGCAATGTCGTCGACCCGATGACGCTCGCCGAACAGTTCGGCGTCGATGCGTTGCGTTATTATCTGCTGCGCGAAGTCAGCTTCGGTCAGGACGGCAGCTATTCGGCCGAGGCGATCGTGCGCACCGCGAACGCGATCTTGCAAACAGAGAAGGGAAAACCATGCAAAAATGCCACTGGCATTATAGGCACCTCAGACATGCGCACTCTCCTGGCAGAGATACTCTCGAGCAACTGGAAGGATGCCGCCAATCATATTTATCACCCGCTTCTGCATTGGACGGCTAGCGGTCTGCTCACAGTTGGAAAACAGACACTTGGAAGGCGAAGGCAATCTACGTATCAAAACATATTGCACACACGCAATTGGCTCGCTGACGCACGAGCCAAAAGTAGGTGGGCGCAGTGGCGGTACTTCATCCCCCACGCTCCTACCGTCACCCTCTCAATCGCTTTCAGTCCAGGAGCAAGAGCGCCATGTCAGGGCATACAACTTGGCCCAGGCTCGAGGATGAGGCACAAGCGCACGCCATGAGGCGCTGCGCCAAAGAACGAGCCCTTCATCAGACCGCAGTCCCCGCCGCCACGCCCACGGCGTGTGGCACAGCAGGGGAAAAGCAGAGAGCCGCATCAGTGTGCCCCTGCGAGCTCCGGCGGCGGCAGTCCCCGCGCCGCCGCCTCGGCCATGCGCCGCTGCACGCGTGCCGCCTCCTTGCCCCAGTCCCACCGCGACAGCTAGAAGACCTGCACCGCCAGCTGCAGCGCGGCCCCGGCCGCGATACCCATCCACAGGCCGCGCTCCCCCATACCCAGCGGGAAGGCCAGCAGCCACGATAGGGGGAGGCCGACCGCCTACTGCAGGTGCGCGTCGTCTGGCGGGCGGAGGCAGCGCGGTGAAGCTTGTGCGTGCGTGCGTCGGCTCGTGCCATCATCCTGCGCAAGGCCTGCAGAAAGACACCAAGGCGAAGGGGTGCGAACGAAACGCAGCTGAGTGGATGCGTGCGCCTGACGATTTCCAAAGGCGAGCAGGCGGCCGCGGATGCATATCGGGGAGCCCTGGCGTCAGCGGCGCGGCGGTGCCCACGTCATCCCGCGAAGGATGGCGGCCCGCAGCTTCTGGCGGCCGCTGCCGCGAGCCGCCAGACAGCGTCGCGATGACGCCGTCGATGGAGATCAGCCGCGCATGTGCTGCGCGAGGTCTATGCGGAATGCCCCAGGGGTTGGGGATGAGAGCTGGGCCAGTGCGTCGTTGCAAGGAGTGGGTGAACGGGTAGGGAAGGGTGGCGGCCGGCAAGAATTCAAATCGACCTCTTGGGCGAGAGCGGCGCGACCCTACGATCATGCCAAGATCGAGGAGCTGGCCGAACATGCCAGTGTCCCGGTTCAGCGAGCCTAACATCCGACCCTGTCGCCCGTGCCAGATCCGCCGATCCTGACGGCTCGTGACAGCATGGGCAACACAGCGAGGCATCGCGATGAAGGGCGTCGGGCATGTCGGCGCATCAGGTGCTCGCCCCTGATCGAGGCGGCGGGGAGGGGGTGGGGAGTGGACGCTGATATGCATAGTCGCGTGGAATTGAGGGGCATCAAAGGGGGGAGCGCAGAGGCGTGACGCAACTTCGGCTGTCCGACGTCAGGGCATCGCAGGCGAGATCGCCAGATGGAGGCAAGATCCCGTCTCGACTAGGCCGAGGAGCTGCCTCCATCTGCGCCACGCGCAGCGCGCAAGCCCGCCCGGCCTCGCTCCAGCCCCGCTCCAGGCCGCCCCACCCGAAGGAGACGCCGGTGACTATCGCCGCCTGCAGCGCGACGGCCAGCCCCAGCCCGCTCGGAACACGGCCCGCGCCCGCGCCCCGTCGCCGCCGCCGAGCGCGTTGGCTACCGAGGTGTTGACGCTGGAGGCCAGGCCCAGGGGCAGCATGTACACAAAGGCGTTGAGTGAGAGGCAGATGTCCATCATAGAAGCACAGCTCGGCGTCGGGCAGGCGGCCGGCCCAGATGATCGCGCGTTCGTAGCACGAGGTCGCAGCAGACCCTTAAGGCCGACTCGGCGCCAATGGGGAGGGACAGGGACAGCCGGGGTCGCACCCAGGCGATCGATGATCGTCTGGACGCAATAATAGAAGTTCGCGCCGGTGCGGTCGAGCTTGTTGATGAAGCACATCGGTGCAGCTTGACCCTCGGCCTCGGCCCACGATGTGGGAGCCGCGTCTCGCGACGCAGACCGGGGTGGCCACCCTGGGCCGCAGCGCTGCCCCATCCCCTGCCCGTCCCATCTCATGATTTGAGAGCGGCCGCCGCGCCTCACCGTAATGGAAGTACTCCCCCCACCCTGGAACGCCTCGCCGCTGACCCGCCCCAGGTCTGCCGCGTTTCCCCCTGCAGCCGCCGCGCCCGCGCCACCGCGATCGCGCCAGCCCCGTCAACTGGATGGTCTGGCAGGCGATGAACGCGAGCGCCGCACCGATCCAGGCCCCAGCCGGCACGGTTGATGGCGGCCGCAGACGAGCAGCGGCGCGGCGGCGGTGGCGGTGGCGGCCATGATCATGGCCGGCCGCACGTCCCGCTGGGACTGAAGGTACCTGGCAGCCCGCCGATGTCAGGTGCGGCGGTCCAAGTTAGCTGGGGCGGTCAACGGGTCAATGCTACGCCGGCAACCATGGCGGCGGTGCCATGTAGTAAGCGGGACTGCAAGTAATCGCCGCTATCTGACGCGTCACACCAGTGCAAATCGCGCCCGCCGACCGACTTCAGTCTTGAGCGCGAGGCGCCGGCATGACATGGGACAACTTAGCCGCACCTGAGCAGGCATCCGTGCAGATCGACAGGAACAGGCAGGGGATGCAGAAGATGAGGTAGCGGCTGGCCGGGCTGAGATCGCCGGTCGTGGACCATGGCGAGCAGCAGCTGTTCGAGCCAAGCCACAGCAGCGCAATGGGCACGCAGGCGGCGGCGCGATGGCGAGGGCGCGCTGCAGCAGCAGGCGCGAGTTGAAAAGGGAGGAGGGGGGCCACCGTTGGAATAAAGCAAAAAAAGGTCTGACAGCAGAAGAGTGCGGAGCATTCCAGGTGCTTCACACCAAAAACCTTGGCAGCAGCCGGTTTTGCTTCCAGATGGCGGTGGTGTTTGCTGCGCACTGGCTGTGCAAACCGCAAATGTATGGTTTTCCAGGCCTTTGAGTTCCCTGCGTGGACAGGATCCTCGGTGCGAGCACTTCCTCAACTGTAGAGTGTGCCTCCCCCCAGGGATCAATCCTCCCCCTTCCCCTGATCTCGTGGGTGCCGCGCCCTCGCCGCATCCGCCCTCTGCGCCGCCGCGCCCCCGCCGCACCCTAAACCGTGCCTGAAGTTGCCTACGCCGTAGGCCCGGCCGCAGAGTGTCTCCAGCCCCGGACTCAGGCCAATTCAAGGACATCCCTGAAGCAAGGATGGGGTGGAGAACTCTGACGGCCACTGGACGGAGGTTTTCGAGCCGTTATGCGTGCTGCCAATCGCGGCTACCATCACTGCGTCTTCAAGCCCAAAAGATTGCCGAAAGCCCGCCAGTGTAACGAATGACCTGGCGGACAATACCGGTTTAAGTATACGAACGGATATGGCGGAAACAATCCATTACCGTTCGGGCTTCCCCCGATCCGCCAACCCGGATACAACGATTGGTATCAGTCCAAAAAATTATGGCACTTACCAAATCGGGCTGCAAGCGGCCCAAGGACGGCAAGAAGACCGCCCCGATGATGCTGATGCTGTAGCGGCCACGTTCTGGACCCTGCAGCAAAAACCGAGGAACAGGCGCCGGGCGATGAGGAGAGGTCTGTAGGCCGCTGGTCGGGGTGATGGCATGCGTGTGATCGTGTGTGGCCAGCAAGCATTCCACAGCAGGGTGGGGTTTAAGGCTCTGAGCATCGCAGAAGCTCAGCGTCAGGCTGCCTTCTGACGCGGCCACGAAGCTGGACAGGCGGCAGCAGTGCAGGCGCTTCCCAAGCCAGAGATGTGTGGATGTGTTGCCTTGGCGCAAGCACCCCGTTCTCCCCTGCGGGCTTGCCGAGCTCACATCAGCGGCAGCGCCAGGGCTGCGACCCTCCCCAGCACAGCCAGGAACGAGCCATCCTGCGCGCTTGCCACCGACGCTCCCTTCGCATCCGCTGAGGCGTTCGCCGCTGCCGAAGCCGACGCTGCTGCTGCCGCCCCGGGCGAAGTGGCGGGCGTCACCGCGAGCGCGGCCGCCTCGGCAGCCGCCTCAGCTGCGAAGCCAGGTAGCGGCAATGGCGTTGCGCCTGGCGGCAATTTCGCAACGGCATGCAGGACCGCACCGGCATCGGCGTGCTCGACCAGCCCGATTCCACCCGCGCCAATTATCGCAAGGGGGTACAGGACTATTGACTGCTGGACTGCGCTCAGTGCACATATGTGCGATCGCAGTGCCATGCGCAGCGTTGGGGTGCCTGGTGGCCTACCCTGCTGACATTTCTCAACTGCGACCAACCTTGCCACACCCACACTGCCTGACGGAATTTCAGGGGTTTGACAGCCAATCACTACTAGGAAATGCCCGCCATGCTTTCTGCGCGCTACCTGCATCAACCGCAACCGAGCCAGTGCCTGTTGCAGGCACCAGTTTGCGACGTTCTGTCGAGTCAGCGCGGCATATGTTTTCCGGCCAAGACCGTGCATTTCGTCGTCAGTCTGCTGGCAGCTAGAGATTGGACACATGCATACAAGCCTTCCGCGCATCACTTTGCACGGCTGCATGGCGCGGTATGGGGATTATTGAGATTGATGACGTTTAGCGCCACAGGAACATTGCTGAAGGACTTTTCAACTATATTATTGCTGCCCAATTAATTCGTCAATTGAAGCATTTCTGCCCCAATGTAGACCTTGTCCATGATTGAATCACTTCGCGGGACCGATAGTCGGCCCGCCAAAACGCCCGCAGGACAACGCGCGCTACCTCAGTGATATTTTGGGGCAGGTCGACGGCGACAGCGTCGAACTCCACCTCGCCGACGCCAACGCCCCGACGCTGATCCGCGAGAGCGAAAAGAGTCCGGCGCTGTACGTGTTGATGCCGATGCGGGTTTGATCAGGATCGTTCCGTTCCGCATTTCAAGCATCGCTCCGATGCTGGACGGAAAAGGCTCATTCTAAAAAGAGACCATGGTAAGCTGCTGCACGGTTTTTTGAGATTTTCCAAGGAAAGGGACGTGCCGCTGCTGCAGTCAATGCCCATTTCAGCAATAGCTGCACTGTTCAGCACCACTCCATACACGTCCGCGCCACAGGGCGCTAGCAGCTCAGCAGAGTCGAGTGTCACTTGCCTCTTACCCACGCTTGACTTGGATCCGGCACTAGCATGGATTCAGTGCTCTTGGCGAAGCGCCTTCAACAGCACCCGCCCACGCCTATATGCATACTATCACGTTGCATATGTCACGGGCAGAGTCCGCCGTGATCCTGTATATCACGTGAAGAAGAAATGTCTGATTTGGATGCACTGGCGTTAAGGGTGCAAAAAGGGGGCCCCATTCGGTTTCTGTTAGCTGGTATTACCACCACCACATCAGTCTACACATGACCCCAATGGCACCATGTGTGTAAGGACAGAAACGAGCCGCTGTGTGTGGGCCCATGTACCCCGCTGGCCTGCCATGCCGACTGCCAATGCAATAGCGTGGCATGCAGCTGGCTACTTTTAATCAGTCCTTCTCGGCATCATTGTCTGCAAGTGCCATCGCAGGGTACTTCCGTGCTCAAGGTAAGGTACCCCTTGTCGCCACGCGCAGTTGCAGCGGCCATATTGCCAACGGTTGCATGCCGCGAGGACATGGCTTTAGGTGCACGCCCTGTTGTTCAGGTATTATGCCCAGGGCGTGGGCTGGATCGGCGCTGGCCATGGCGCGGGCGAGGCCCCGAACTGGTGCGCAAAGCACACCTGCCCGTGGGCTTAAGCATGCCTGGGGCCAGAATGATTGCATCTATAAAAATCGCCTACGGCGGTGCGGGCTGCTGTGCTGGTCGTCGGCCGCGGCTGGCGGCAACGCAACGAGCTCGAGGGCATGGTCTTCGACCGCGATACGGATGTCGAGACAGGCAGCCCCGAAGCGGTCGGGTGAACGAAAGGACGAAATCCCATGTTGATGGATCCGAGCACGATCGACGCCGCGGTCAGGCTTGACCTCTATGAAATTCCGCGCCGCATGATGGACGCGGTGATCCGGTGCGATTGGGAGCAATATGCCGACAGTAAAGCAGGCTATCTATGCCATTCTGCTACCCGCCACCTTGTGCAACACCTCCATCGGGATGCCTGCCGCCTGCGCGTTGGCGATGAAGCTCTCCGACATGGCGGCCACGCGGCTTGCCACCCGACGCCGACGGTGGCCGTTGTCGATGCTCTGACAGCCAGGCGGCGATCGCTTGCCACCTGCAGCTCCAGCGGCACGGTTCGAGTTGGGCATGCGGCAGCGGCGCTGGCGCCGGCGACAGCCCCGTCGATTCCTCGACGCGGTGCGTGGCGCAGCCGTAAGCCCTCCCATGAGCCGATGCGGGCCTGTCTGCGATAGCTGACTACTGCATTAGCATTCGTGGTGCGCAGCGTGCTGACGAAGCTGCCCGACAAAGTGTCTGTTGTTGACACCGCGCGCCCTGGTAAGGAATCGCTAACCAGCGTCTCGCGCCGGAATCCGCGTGGGCGCCAGATGCGCATGGGACGATACTAGCGGGGCGCGGCGGCTTTTTGGGAGCGGGGAATTTGCGCTTGTACGCTTCGTAAGCCTCGACCGACAGCGGCGATGCGGTGCGGCGTTCGTCGGGATCGGGCGAGAGCATCGAATTATAGAAATGGATGCTTGCCGCGCCGTCCATCAGCGCGTGGTGGATTTTCTTGAAGGTCGCGATCTGGCGGTGGGGCAGGCCCGAAATCAGCTGATTTCCCACAGCACAGCGGCGCGTGCGGTCCCCACGTCCCATCTGTACCAGAAACGATGCTGCGCGACACCTATCAGAACGGCATTGTGCTGGCGCGGCCAGCAACGACGCGGCGTCTATGTGCCCGATGGGACCCTGGTGGTCGGGCGACGTGACGCGGTGGTTCGCGTTGCAGATGGTGGAGAGTGGGGCGGGGGTGAAATCCAAGCCCTCCCCATCAAGGGAGAGGCATGATGTGTCTCAAGTCATCTAGGGGGATTGCTGGCGATTCAGCGGGGAACTGGCACCCGGCGACTGCTGCTGATGTGCCACGTGCCATGCACCCCAGCTTGCGACTGTATTTGGCACGCTCGTCAAACCATGTCCACCTCAGGCGGCAGAAGAGGGGCCCTGCAACTGCTTGTCATGGCGCGGCTTCACGGCCGGCGTGCCGCCTCTGCTGCTGGCCGGCAGCGCGCATGGCGCCAAGGCATGGTGCAACCAGCAGGCCTTCTGGCGGCTGAGACCAGGCACATGGGGCCCCCAGCTGCTCGCTGAAAGACTCTTGTTCATCATGGCACCGGTCCGCGATCACGCAGCTCTACCGCGTCCAGCGACGAGCCAGCAGGCACGACCCAGCTCGGGCCCCTGGCCTATGGCTGGCATACAGCATCGACCAATGGCCGGCCCGCCGCATAATCTGCCATTGGGTCCTCGCCAACCTGCCTCACACTCCCCCCTTCCTGCAGGAGTCGTGTGAGCTCGAGTCGCCCACAGGCGAGCCCGTACATGTTCCTCGTCTGGGCACCCACCTTCGGCCGCCCCTTCGAGCTCGCCGTCGAAAGCTTTGGCAGCGCGGTCGGCGTGTTCGGCTCACGGGGATCCCTGCCGCCCTGTCGGCTCGAGCGGGCCGCGCTGCTGCGCCACCCCTCGCGCGCGTGGCGGGTGGAGTTTTCGGCGCACGGCAATGCACGAGGTGCACCTGGCAATCGGGGCGCGCCGCCCGAGGTGTGCTGTGGGTGCCCGACTGGGGGGCAGCTGGCGTGCCGGCTATCGCGGGCGGCGGTGCAGGCAGCATGATGTTACCATGGTGTGGAGCAAACAGCGCCACGGCTGCGTCCTGCTGTAACCGCCCCAGCCTGAAGCGGCCCAATGTGCTGTCTGCGGCTGGACAGTGATCCTGCTGGCTGTCGAACCATTGTACAGAAAATATAGGCGAGAGCAGGAGGACGGGGAATGAAAGGCTACATCACCTCACAGGAGGCAGGGCACTCGAAACATGCTGGCGCATGGGAAGCGGGTGCTGAACATTGCGTGTTGTGGCTCAAAGGTGGCGCAGCTGCGCGTTCCCCTCGAGGTTTGGCGCTAGGGTTGGAGAGGGGGGGCGGCGTGAAGCCGGGGGCGCTGTGCGTAGCCGACGTAGCTGGGGGCTCCGTCTTCTCTAAGACACTGTGACTGAGGGACAGGGGCGCACAGGGCTCTTTCCTGTACCTGAGCACAGCGTCAGCCTTCTGCTAGCATTGTGAGGCATCCTTCTGTCTAGCTTGGCGCCAAAAAGGCTGCAGAGCTAAGCGAGCACGCAAGATCAATTGATGAGGCGCTCTGTGCGGATCTTGCGTGCGACTGACGAGCTGAGCCGACCAAGAAAAGGGGCAGGACCCTGGTTGCTGCGCGGCAGACTGCCTTTGAACAAGTGGAAAAAGCGGCTCCCGCCGTACTGCACGCGCATGGCAAGGCGGCGGCGGGGGCTGCGGCTGCCGGGCCAATATGCCAAGGCGCTCCGAGGATATCGAGGACGATATGCGTCGGCGTCAAGTCGAGCGCGCGCGCGATGGGGCGCGGCCTGCCAAGGCGGCGCCTCCAAGGCACCCGCGGCGCGTTGGACTGAATCGCGCCCTCTCTCTCTCGGTGCGTACGGGCATGGGGACCGAGTCAGTGCGTTGGGTTTCCGAACACCAACTCCAAAGTTGATTGCGTGCACGGCGCATACTCGTCTGTGCGTGCGCGCAACTGCCGGTGTCGCTCATCAATCCTGAGCGGACCGGCAGCCGCGGCCAAAGCCTCGAGCCCATTCCAGAGCTCGGGTAACAAAAGTCTGGGGCGAGGCCCCGGCTCGCACGCGGCGCCCCAGCTGCGCCGCGGCGCCCCAGCTGCGCCGCGGCTGGCGCAACCTGACGCGCCAGCCGCGGGCGGCGTGCCGGCGGGCGCGCTTCGATGTAGCCAAGGCCCTTAGTACGTGGCAGCCTGCGTGCGGCGCATGTCGGCTGCCGCACGCGCAGAAGAAATAAAACAGTGCAAGGTCAGAATATCGTGAGCATGTGGCACGCGGCAGACGACGGGCCCCAGGTCCAACGGGGCATGGCCGCATGGCCCGTTGCCGGTTGAGAAGCCGTGCGGCGGCTTCCGGCGTCGGCGGCCTGCGATGAGGCCTGCGCCGGCAGCGCACGTAGCACGTGCATGAGGCGGCAGCTGCCGCTCAGGCCGACATGTTGCTGAAGGACGGCTCGCTGAAGACGTTGCGGATGAGGGCGGGCTCCTTGCTGGCGGCGCGCTGTGGGACCGGCGGCGTCTGCGCATGCTGCTCAGGTGCTGCGGCTGCTGATGCTGCTGCTGCTGTGCCGCAAGCTGCTGCTGCTTCGCGCGCTGCTGGAGGTGCTGCTGACGCAGCTGCGGCGTCGCCTGAACTGCATGCGCCTGCTGGGAAGCCGGCGTCGGCGTGCTGCTGCCGGTGCTGCCGCCGTGCATGCCCGCGAAGGTTGTTCGTTGTTGAACGCGTCCCAGTCGCCGCAACGTTGCGAACAGCCCGGCATCGCGTCCGAATATTGCGGCTGTTCGATGTGGAAGATGAGCCCGCCGGGAGCGAGCACGCGATGTGCTTCGCGCAGCAGGCGCGGCATCGCGGTCGCCGACAGCTCGCGTGGCGGAACGCCCCCTTGCTGCCGGGAATAGCGAGCGGGCTCGTAGCAGTTGATTATCCTTGGCGGTTCCGCCCAGGGCGGATCGCCGGCGCCCGACGAGTCCGCTTGCCCGGCGTCTCACAAGCCACGTCGATATATCTGCCGTCGAAGGCGTTGGCGAACCCAACCGAAAATATCGAACCCGTCGGCGCGGAACCCGACGCGGAAATTGGTCAGCATCGCTAGTGTGCCCGCAGCAGCACGTGCAGTAAAGTGGGTGGTGAAGCTGCAGTCGGAGGCCGTAAAGGTGTAAGTAGTGTACCCCAAACACAAGGCGCGTTGCCAGCGCCGGAGCACCGCGTGGTGTTCCATCCGTGCCGGGCGCGCTGGCCGCTCAGCTACCTCTACCCAGCAAGAAATGGAACACGGACCGGAACGAGTCCTGTAGCTACCAGCAAAGCCATACACCTGGGCAGTGACGGCCCTATAGCGTGCCTGGACAAGGGCTGGCTGCTGACATCTCATCGGCGGCAAGATCATTTGAGGTGCACTTTTTCCTTGGGGCGCTTGGCATTTGGTTGAATCCACGCTGCCACACGGTGCCATTGCGCCTATCATGCGCTATGGGAGGGTCCCTGTTTGTTTGCAGATGGGAGCGTATTGGCGTGCTACTCGGTCGATGCAAGTGCCTGGCTGACTTTGGGCTCGCGGCGCTGACCAAGGTGTGTAATGGCAGCCGCATGGCTTGCAAAGCCAGGCGTCGAGTGCTACCTGGTCCTTTTGCCACCACGCTGGGATTGAGCCTTCGTGACCTGCGGGGCTGAAGGTCGGTGCTGAGTGGATGCGCCGCAGGCAACAAGCGCACGCTGGCTGGTTCGACAGCTGAATAAGGCGTGCAAAGAAGCCGTGTCTGGAGTGGGTCATTGAAGGCGCGAGCTCGCGGGTCCGATCAACGCCATTGTCGCCGGACGCACATCCTCGCGCCCGAAGCCGAAGGGAAAACCGGACCACGGAGTGGGCGCTCGACATCTTCGTTGCCTCCAGCCGCCACCCCGGCAGGCTGCCGAGCGGGCCGGCCTCAACGGCGAGAGCTCCACGCTGAAGTGGATCCGGTTCTGCCCTCGCTGTGGGCAACTGGTGGCGCCGATCGATGGACTTGCTCACAAACCTGCGTGGTCGGCTTGGCGCGGTTCGGGGCAGTCAAGGGGCGTGATCCTGGTGATGCCCAAACGGCAGGGACATAATCGCCACAACGGCGCAGCAAATCTGCCAGTCACCGCAGCCCGAACGCGTCACAGTTGGAGGCACTGACACGCTTCCGCGTCCGCACCAGCGTGAGCGGCACCAGGCCGGGCCAGCTGCGTGTGCGTGACCTTGCTTCTTAGCAAGCTCAGCGATCTCTCCTCCGTCGCGCTATTCTCGCAGTGGGACTACAAGCTTACCGACACGCTCAAATTGACGATGGGCGGCCGCGTATCGTGGGACAAGCGTTCGCTCGACCTGACGTTCGCCAATTATGACGGCGCGACCACTTTCGTGAACGGCGCGACGATCGATCCGCTGCATCCGAAATTTCTGGCGCGACGTCACCGATGCTGTCCGGAGCCTCCCATGCGGAGAGCGCAACCGTCCGCAAGCACCCGCGGTGGGATAATGCAAAGAGCCGTCGGCGTTGCCGACGTGTCTCCTGCTCGGGAACCGTTCCCTATTAGCCCCCCTCGGGGGCGGTTCCCGAAACGCACTGGCCAAACCGATCATGCTCTCTGCGCAGTCGATTATCGAGCCACAAGAACTCGAAACCGGCCTGAAGCGAGCAGGCTCACGTCGTGGCGCCTGCATGGCACGGGCGTGGATAGTCCGGTTGACAGTGTGAACGGCATAGTGCAAGAGGTAGGCGAGGGCTTGAAGAGGGAGGTGTCAGAAGGCCGCATGCCTGAAGGGTCGCACCGATCGAGTCCTTGTCATTTAGTCTCCTGCTTTACAGAGACACTTCCACGTTCGATTCCGAACGCGCCGATACCATGGACTGACCCCTGCCATTCCCGCGACGGTCAGCCCCCGCAGCACATCCAGTGAAATCAATCGCATGGCCTTGCCTCCCCCCGTTTCGGCCGCTCCCGCCGCCAGCATCTTTGCACTGCCATAAATTTGCAATGGACAGCGTGCTGGATTTGTAGTCTATTGGTAATAGTCCAATGACGCAATTGGTCTTATAGAGATTGTGGGAAGGCAATCTGGACCGGTCGGGATGGGGGAAAATAAAAATGAACAAGGGCCTGCCACCCGCTCGCTTGACATCGCAGCCTGCTCACTCACCGTGCCAAAAGGGTCACCATGTCAATGCCGCGGCTACAGGGCACCACACAACCACACGCGCGCCCAGCACCACCACATGGTTCTGCCGCCGCTGTTCGCACCACCTGCTCGCACCAGAGTGACCTTATCCCCGCGACTCCATCCCTGGATCCCTGCAGCTCCTCCCCAATCTCACAGCTGGATGGTCTGAATCGGGGCAGCCCCAGCGTCTTGGCTGCCCAGGCGAACTCAGAGACACCGTAGCTGGTCTCGTTGGACACGCCCATGTAGCGCACCTTGCCGGTGCTGTCATAGAGTGTTGATCGGCGGCTCCGTGTCTTGGCGGCAGCGAGCAATTCGTCCACCGTTTGGGCCATTGCCAGGATGCCGTGAAGGATCAACGCCGTCGGCACCGACAGCGATCCCTATGTCGGAGATTGAGCCTCCATGCCATCCAGCTTCCCTCCTCCGAATCGACCCTCGCTGGCGACACGCACGATCGTGCCTGCATACGCATCACCAGCAGCTCGACCCCCCACCTTTCCGGCCTTGACCACGTGCTCCAGACCCCTGAGCTGCTCCTCAAAGGCACATGCCCTCGCGCTCCTGGTGGTGGCAGCAACAGTGGCAGCAACGCCATGCCAAGCTTTGAGGCAAAGGCGCACATTAGCAAGCACGATTGGGGATTTCGAGGAGGTGTAGATCCTTGTGCTGGGCACTGGTGTCAGAGACGTCAATGCATGCGCGTGTGCATGCGGGGGTGATACTGCTCTGCGAGTGCCCGCAGCTCCATGTCTGCTGCCCGGTCCTGTGTGCGATTCATGGTTGACCAGCAGCCACGCCCGATGCTGGCCGCCGTACTGCTGCTGATCAACAGGAATCGACGCCTTGACCTCTCACGTTGCGATGTCGTAGGTGGGGGCGCCAACCAGCGACACGCAGCGGTCCGGGCTGCAGCCGCATGTCAGGAGGAGGGTCGTTGAGGATCCCAAGCGGCGCTCTGGGCGTCGAGGTTCCAGGCCTCTGGCACACGTTCATGAGCTGACATTCACTGTCTGTACATACATACACACACATACACATACACGCACATGCACACGCACACACACATGTCAAGTGCACACAATTGTACCCCCACGATAACAAGCCGTTCTCGACCAGCTTTGGAAGTATCAATGGACCAATCCGCGCACCGAACTGACGGATGAGCTGAACGCGGCGATCTATGACGAAAGCCAAGGGGTTGCGGATCTGGCGGTCAAGCTGGTCATGCTGGCACAGATGCGGCTGGCTGGGATCAGTGAGATGCGCAAGGGTCAGTCGGAACAGATCACGACGGAGCTGATTCGGATCGTGGCCAAGGAGGAACTCGCGATGGTCTCGCCGATGATCACGGCGTTGCGCTCACGTGCTCGCCATGTCGTCAAGCATGATTGGCCATGCTCTCGTTGAGGCATGCCGTGCATGCACACACGTTCTAGCACAACCCATGCACCTCACACACACACACACACACATACACACATGCTCCTGCATGCACACCCACACACACACACACACACAAACCAACACAGTAGCATATAACTGTCATGCGCACGCATGCATGCATGAAGCCGTCCTTTGGTAGTAATTCTCATGCCATAACAGACTATACTTCCCCCAAAACGCAGGAATCTAGCGCACCTTGGTGGCTATGCAACGTCCTACCCGCGGTTACGGCCCTGTCTTGAGCCAGTGCCAATGTCGTCGTGTACGACGCGGGTTTGTTTGGCGCGACCAAACGCGCCGCTACAAC
>NNCB01000026.1:0-37027 GCA_002317545.1 Scenedesmus quadricauda | reverse complement strand
CCGTCATGCGGCGGATGGGCTTGGTGATGCGGGGCTGTCTGTTTGTGTGATTGTGGATGTCAAGTGAGTTAGGAGTGCAAAGATCAGATGCAAAGTCCTGGGCCAGTTGTGGCAGACAGTAGGAGAATAGACATGTTCGGCACAAAAAAAGCATGGCGTGTGGTTGAGCATGCGCAGGATTTGCTCGTAGTTTGAGCTTCGGGCCTGGGCATTGGCCAGCTTGTAGAGGTTGACCAACTCATCCAGGCACACGAACAGCCCTGCATAGCCGGCCAGGCGCACGAACCGGGCCACAAGCTTGAGCTGGTCATAGACAGATGCGTCGTCGACAATCGTGCGCACCCCAAGTGCGTTCCGGGCATCCGGTGGCGGCACGGTGAGCGACTGGCGCCGCGCGCCACGGGCGGAGCGGCGGAAGCCAGCGGCTCGGGTGTATGTGCACACATTTGCTTGAGCACCTTGAGCACCTGTTTGACACCAGCCCGCGACCTAGCAACGCATCCCAAAACAACACCCACCAGCACCATACCAATACCCATCCCACACGTTAACCCTGCTGCAGGTGTACAAGGACTTCGGGGCGGACGACCCCAACGTGTACGGTGGGCCAATTACAGGAGTGAATGGGATGTACACCCAGGAATGCGCGCGGCGTCGATGCAGTGTCCGCATGCGCGAAGCATTCGTGGGAGCCAACCGATCAGGTTGCTTGGCGTTCTACTGGTCCGACAGCCGCACGATCACACGGATCTTCGCGCGCGACTTCCGATCGGTGAGATGTGGCTGCCGCGTGCTGGTCACGGTGCCGATTGCTAGAGAACTGGGGAGGCGCAGCAAGTCGGACGTTTACCGGGCGGCGGAGGGAAGGGCGAAGCGGTAGTCTTTATCCTACAAGTGTATGCCGGCGAGTAGAAAGGATCGGGAGATGATTGCCTCTGTCCAATGGGCGTCGCTTTCTGGTGATTTTCCGCATGACGGTCCATTTCATTCGATGCCGCTTCGCGGCACGACTTGATACGAGAGTTAGGCGCCATGAGAACATCTCGCCAAGGCCGCCGGCGCGCCTCCACACGCCTTGTCAGGTGCTGTCCCAGCAACCCTCGATTGGATTGAGTCCGTCGGGGCCGCGGTGAGGGGGCGGGGGGGCTTCCTCGCAAGCCGGGTTTGATCGCGCAGCATAAATGGAAACGAGGCGGCGAAATTTGAGTTGAACGGAGAGTATGCTGATAAGCTACGACGCAGAGTAGAGATTAGGCAGCATTGGATTCAGACCGATCCGGCGAGGATCGACGCCCACGCTGAGGCGGTCGGGCCATGACGAGCAAACTCATCGAGTCCCCGCCTGCCCCCAGATCTTTGATGAGGTGCACGCATATCAGAAAACGATCGGCGACGAACCTCGGGAACGCCTGGCGGATCAACACTGCGCGCCTCTTCTGCCGTGTCGGCGACGGTCGGCAACCCCCAGGATGTTTGCGGCCTGGCTGCAGCGCGTCAAGCGCTGCAGTGGCGCCAGGACGGCGCGCCCTGCGCCGTCGCCCACGCGTCCGCTGGAGCGCAGCACGAGCGCCGCGGCGGCGTAGGGCGCGAGCACCCGCGTGCCGCGCCGCCGCAGGCTCTCTGCTCGGATCAGGTCGCGGAAACTGGTCGTGGCGCGCGTGATCGGGCGATGAGGTGATGCCGCCGTCCTACCGCGCGATCTCATCCTCGACAGGAGCGCTACAACGATCGCTGCACAGCCCTTCCTGCCGCACGACCAGACGACCCCGCAGCGCGCAGCGCGCGGCGGCCGTGGCGAGCGATGTGGATGACGAGGATGAGGACGCGGACGAGGGCGGGGGCGTGGAGCTGCTGGCTGGGGGCGGCGGTGACCGCGGATGAGAGCCGGCAGCAACGGCTGCAAGCCCGTGGATTCGCCTTGCAGCCCGCGGCGGGTCAGGAGCGGACGCTGCAGCCGGTGCGGCACCGTGGGCGCCGGCGACGGCGCTGCGGCGGCGAGGCAAAGCACGGGCGCCTGCGCGGCTCCACCCAGCCGGCAGTGTCAGCGCGGAGCACCTGGCGCGCGCGGGGTGGCCCGAGGGCTGGCCCTGAGCCCTGCTGAGGCCCTGGCTCTGTTTGACGCAAGGACGCGGATGCTGGCGGCCGCAGCGGCAGACGAAGAGGCAGATCCGGGCGGCGCTGCAGCGGGAGCTGCCGGAGACGCAGCTGCGGAACGCAGCCTGCAACATCGACAAGGAACTCTACCTGTCCGTGCTGGTGACCGCGGCACGCAGTCGATCACCTTCATCGCTTCCAGCGAGGGCGGCGTGGACATCGAGCAGGTGGCCGCCGGCGCTGGACGGCTGCACTGTGGACGGCATTGTTGCGGCCCCGGTGGCGCCACCCCGGGCGACCCGCCGCGGCGTCGGGCTGGTCGGCGCGCAGCTTTGCGCGTCGGCGCGCTGATCACGCGCGAGGCCGGCCATGCGCTGGGCGGCCGCGGGTGCTTGGGAGCTGGATATCCTGACACTCGGCAGCGGGCAGCTATTGGGCCTATTACGAACTCGGCTGGGGCGGCTGGTGGTTCTGGGACCCGGTCGAGAATGTCTCGCTGATCCCCTGGCTCGCGGCGCGGAGGAGGCGACAGCGCAGCACGCCGCAGAGTGGGAGCGGCCAACCCGCGGCTGCCCTTGAACGCCAGGTGGGCTTGGAGGGCAGCCTGCTGCACCGAAATTGCACAGAGCTCATCCACCAGATCTGCCTCTGCGTGCCGCACGCGCGGCGCTGGTCCCTCTGCCTCTGTGCTGGGTCTCTGCGTGCGGCACGTGCGCACCAGTGCCTGAGGGCCGTGCACTGGCGGCTTGGTTGCTGAGTTTGACCGTGGGTGCGTGCCCCTGCTGCATGCTGATCCTGGGTGTGGTACGGTGCAGGTCCATGCGATGAAGGACGGCCGCTGCAAGCTAGGGCCTTGCTCCGCTCGGGCCTCATGGCACGCGCACCGTCCCTCGCTACTAAAGCCGACCCTCGATCCCGCCTTGGCTCTGGCAATGCCCTGCCTGCCGCAGCGCCTAGCGGCTGCTTCAACCTGATGCCGCTTGCCGTGATTGCGGAACTGCCTATTACCGACAAGGGCTTGTTCAAGTGCCCGAAATGATCCTGAGAACCGTCTATGACAAATAGACCCGCGGCTCAATCGCCATTCTAGCTGTGCGCCGTCTGGTCGCGCCTTTGCCTTCTGCGGCTCACGACGCGCCCCCGAATATGAGATGTTCAAGGCGATCAGCCTGACGCAGCTCCAGCCCTATTCGAACGGCAAGATCACCGACGAAATGCTCGCCGCGACCGCCAAGGATCTGGCGGAGATCAAGTGATGAAGAGCCGGACAGCCTATCTGGCGGCGACTTTGCTGTCTTCCACGGTGGCGCTGTCCGGCGCTCAGGCGCAGGATATGATCTACAGGGACAAGTCGGCGCCGCTTGAGGCGCGCGTCGCGACCTGATGGGACGGCATTTGACGGACAGGGTGCAAGCGCCGGTCCAGTGATGCACGCTGCAGCCCGCATGCGGCTCGGCACCCGGCTCGATCCGCATGACGACTATAACCTGGACTTTATTTGCCCGCCACGTCCTTTCTGAAGCTGTCAGCATTGCCTGTACATGCCCCCTCCACCCCGCTCCCTCCGCGCCCCCTCCCCCAGGTACGCGAGGGAGCTTGCCAACAAGCGCCGCGACGCAGAGCGGTCGCGATGCGGCCGAGGCCTCGCCAGGCGCGCGAGTCCGAGGCGCACGCCAAACGCAGGGGCGGCGCCCGCGACGCGGAGGGCGCTGGGCGCGGCCGTTGGGGCAGTGCCGCCGTCACGAGCGGCGGCGGCACGTTCGCAAAAGACGGCGTATGTTGCTACGGAGGAGCTGAATGATGCGGGGCGCGAGGTGCCGGACCCTTCCTTCACGTTTCAACGCAGGACCCGGCGTGCGCCCGAGTTGTGCGCGGGGTCGAGCTTGCTGTCACAGGAAGTGCGCAGCAGTGTGAAAGAGGGGCGTACCGCAGAAGTTGGCGATGAAGCGGATGAACCAGCTGCCAGCAGGGCAGGAATGCCCACCGACAAGGCATAGCCGGGCATTTCGCGCAAGCGCCAATGCCAGCTCTTGCCTCGTGTCATTGGGGTACCCCAGGTGCTGTGCACACCGTGCAGGACCTGCGGCACAGGGCTGTGAGGAGGACCTGCTGAGGGCCCGATGCGCGGCGTTGCGGTGCGTGGGCCAGGGGAAGCGCAGCGACCAGAGGGACGGCAAGACCGTGCGGCGGCGCGCCCCACATCCTGGCCGCGCTGGGCGTACCAGCGCACGTCGATACCCATTTCGCAGTAGGTGGAGCAATTGCCGCAGGAAATACACTGGCCGCCGTTGGTAGTGCATGCGTTGTGGCACCTAGGATCAGGGGGACCACCCGCCCAACGGCTTGTTAGTTGCCGACCGACTGGCCGACCGACCCTGTATGCTTTAGCTGAGCTTCGTCACACTTCTCCGCTCCCCTCCTCTCCCCTCGGTCACAGGCCCACCATCGTGGCGTGTACACTCAAGTACGGCCAGGCAGCTGGAGAGCTCTTCAGTGTCAAAGCACTTCGCGGCGAGTCCGCACACAGGCGGCCTGAATAGCTTAATTCTACAGGTTCTAGAGCGGACGTACCCTGGGGTCCGAGCGACGGTGCAGCTATCTGGATGGATGGAAGTGTCGAAAATCCTCCTGAAACCCGGCCGTTTCCTGCAGGCGTATCACCCAAGACCGACCTGAGTTGGCCTTGGCGGTGGATGCTTGCACTTAACACTTGACGCGCAGGTGGTGGCGGCCACGGGCACCCGGCGTACGGCATCCACATGCCCTGCCGGGCCGTGGTCATGGCGGGCGACAGGTGGGGCACAACGTGCACCTCTCCTGTTGGGGAAGTCACCGCTGCCGTGGCCACTTTCTCCAGACGTCATGGAGGTCTCCGACGGAAAATCTTTTGCCCTGCCGCCCCGTCTCGCTGCGTGCAGTCGCTCTGTTGCGTGCCACAGCTTCTGCCCTGATGCCGCCTCGGGCCTGCCCCAGCTGGGTACCTCCACCCCCCTGCCCCGCCACTGCCCGCGCGCAGCCCCTTCCGGACGCGCTCAACTACGCCCAGATGAGCGGCCGCGCGGGCGCCGGGGCCTGGACCCAAATGGCCACGTGGTGCACTACGCCCTGCGCCTGGACAGGGTGCACGCACTCAGGCGCGCAGCGTGCGGATGGGACGGGAGCGGGGCCACGAATACACAGACCAGTCCAGGCGGTGACGCGGGCGCTTGCCCAAGGGCTTGCAGGAGGAGGTGCTCAATCGACTGCCGCGCTCTGCTCATCACCAAAACATGGCAGCCATCGCCCTCATCTGAGTCGTCCTACCTTTTTGCAGCACCACTCATCCGCCATGATTGCCAACGCCAGTCCAAACCAACCGCTTCCAATCTTCGCCTACCGCTCCCCAGGATTTCCGAGCTGCCACGTCTGCGCGGGCAGTTCCTGCTCACCCCCACCCTGGTCCTGCGCATGCTCCTGCTGCACCGCCAGCTGTCAGACGACCTGGCAGCCAGGGTAGGAGGCGGCGCCGGCGGCACTGGCGGCCAGCCGCAAGCCGCGCCCGCGGCGCGCCAGCTGGGCCCCGCCGCGCGCGCCGCCGAGGCGTCGCTGCTGGCCGCGCGCAGGAAGCCTGTTTGCCTGTGAGGACCGGTTCCGATGCCGTGCGGGAGGAAGCGGCGGGTGAGAGGTGACGACTGAAAGCTGCCCCATCCATCATCGTCAGCCTTGATCCGGGGTCCATGACTTCAGCGCCGCAGTAGATCACCGGATCAAGTCCGGGATGACGAATGTCCTTAGACGACCATTTGAACACATTGACCGCACTGCAGACTTCGGCGACTGTGACGTATGTTCTGGTTGAAAGCTTACAATCGGCGTGAAAGTCTTACGGACGCCCAATTGGAGAGACTGCTGTCGGAACTGAAGGACCAAGTGGAGTGGTATCGCAGCGCAATCCGCGACTACCCTCCAGACCGGATGGAGCAGCACGGACAACCGTTTCTCGACAGCCTCGAAGGACGGGTGGTGGGCTGACGCGGCTGGCCATCAATACTTCAGCGTGCGCTGTGCTGGCCTTCGCTAGAGTAGTAATCATTGCCCAAGGTTAACGCTCACATTAGCAACCTGTACCTTAACCTGCATCGATAGCTCGCAGTTCTAAACACGGCCACATTCTTTACCATCAATATTGACTAATTCGCCGCTTCAACTTCAACCCTTTCTCACGGCCTCCATGATCCCCTCTTCGTCGGCCGAGCCGTGCAACTTTCTGGTTCGCCGCCTGCTGACGCAGGCGCCTTCCACGACCTGGCGGCCGGCACGAGTCGGCCGCGGGGCGCCAAGAGGCGTTCCTGCTGGTGCTGTGCCACGCGTTCCTGCGGCAGCGGCTGCATCCCATGGCCGTCGCGCATGGCGGCGCCACAAGGCGGCACGCCCTCCCTCGTGAGCCTTGGCCGGGTGCTGGCTGATGTGGTGGCACGACTCAGCTTGCTGCTCAGTCCAGTCCGGGAGCTGTTTTCTGGGCACTGCTCAAGATGCTGTCACCCAGCAGCAGGTTCTGAGCATGAGCAGCACCTGCTCGACGACGACCCCACAACACCCGCCTTGAAATATCTGACCTGAACGTCGGCCGAAGAACAGTGAACTCTCTGGCTCGGCCAACATACGCCGAAACCCCAGGTGATCCTACCGTCCCTGCCGGCACCTGCGAGGGCGGCGGTGGAGCAGCACGAGGCCGGGGCACTGCAGCTCCTCACACGCGCCCTGGCCGCACGCCTGCGCGCCGCGCACATGGCGGCCTCGGCGGCAGCGGCGGCGACGCCGCAGCCCGGCGTGCAGAGGCAGCAGCACGAGCTGCCTGTGTCCGGCCTGCGCTACAAGGCGGCCGCCGGCGCGCCGTGGGTGGTGCAACAGGCGACTTCGAGTGCGGCCAGCTGGGCGCGTGGCGGGTGCCGTCCTCTGTGTGCAGCCCCTTCGCGGGGCTCCCAGGCGGCGGCGACGAGTTTGGCTCCGCGGCTGAGCTGCTGGAGCATGTCCCGCAGGGCGCCGCGCCCGAGGCGGCGGCGCTGCCGCTGCTCGGGGCGGCCGCCGGCGGCGGCGAGGAGCTCAACGCGTGAGTCCATGTTTGCGCAGGTGGCGGTACGCGTGCAGTTGCCTGCAACTTCGGGATCCGCACACCATCCCGACGGGTTGGCACAATAAAAGGTAAGCGCTTCGACGTGAGGCAGTCCTGGCTCTCTCCAAGTGCCGTGGATTTGTAGCCCCTTATCCCGGGTTCGACCGATACGACGGGACGTCTCAACGTCCGTGCGCGCGAACGGCATAATCGAGTATCGACCCGATGGTGAGCTGCGCCGGTTGCATCTGTCCGTTGATCGTCATGAAGTCACTCCGGGTCGGTATGACCACCTAATCTCCAGCTGTTCAATGTCCCGCGCAGCACGTGCGCCGTAAGCTTCGCGACAAGCGGCTGCACTCAGTGAAAAGGCACTTCTGTAGGTGTGGCTGTATTGAAAGCGTTCTTCCAGTAAAAGATAAACGACGAATATCACACACAAAGGCATAATGAGCACAATAGACCCGGCCGCACCGTACATGGTACCGATGTTGCTCAAGTACGAAGCCACGCGCAAGCGGGCTTCGCCTTGTTTGATGCCTGCCACTTGAGACGCGATCGAGGGGGAGCAAGCGAATGATGCGAAGTGCAAGGCGTTGGTGGCTGGCGTGCCTGCTGTGCATTGGCGGCGGGGTGGCGCATGCGCAGGACATCGCCATCGTCGGTGCGCGCGTGGTGCCGTCGCCGGAGGCCGAGTTCGGGAGAAGCCTCCGGGTCAACGGCCGTCAGGGGGACGGCGCACCTGACGTGCCGTGGTGAGGCGCGCGGACATCAGGGACGATGCCGTGGAACTGCGCGGCGCCGGGGCGATAGATGCGCTCGAAATAATCGCGGACGCGCGCTTCGACGGCGTCGGCAGGGAGCAGGAGATCGCTATCGGGCGAGGACACGGGCAAACCTTTTGAAAATTGGGGGCCGGATTGCTCCGGCCCCCACGACAGACTCAATAGCGGAATTCGAACTGCAGGCCGAAGGTGCGCGGACGCACGCGATACTGCTGGCTGATAGTCCGGGCTGGGGTGATGCCGTCCCAGTTGCCGATATTTTCGACGTAGAGCGAGGCGGTCCAAGTTGTCGAGGCGATTCCATGGGGTCAAGATTCGACGTCGGCACGGCGGAAGTGCAAGGGTGCAGCCAGTGCAGCCATGCAGGACTCACAGGCGGGGCCGCCGCAACCGTGCGAGACTCGAGTGCACCGAGCGATTAGGCGCAATCCTCAGAATCAGGATCCCCAGTGCGTTGGATCTTCCCGAGATCCTCGTAATACGTATACGTGCACCGACCCTTGCGGCCTAGCTTGCGGCTGCGACTCGATTTTGGGACTCCCGTCTTGCATCCCCGGTAATGCAGCAGTGACACTGCGTGCTTATGTATACCTGTTCGAAACGTTGGCTGAGCCACGCTTCTAATGGGTGAGCAGGCTATTAGCATGAATGGATGCTGCACCGCACAGCGAACAGCTGCTCATCCACCTGGATGGTGACGTGCTCCACCTCGTCATGGCTATTATCCACTTTTGAACAGACAATCGATCTTGTGTGTGTCATTGGCAATCAAGTAGGTCAATGTATCAGCTGGTCGAGGTGTCATGCTCTTGACAATAGAGGCCCCCCCACCCGTGTCTCGTCACGACCCAGGCGCAGCATTCGCTGCGGCCTGCTGCTGCCGGCAGGCGGCCAGCGTGCCTCGGATAGCACCTGATGGCGGCAGTGAAGAAGTGATGCCGGAGCCTGGGTGCCGTCCTGATGGGCCAGTGGATCCCTGACGCGGTGCTCGTGATGAGGGACGGACCTGCAGCCTGACACTACAGGTGGTGAGCTGCATGGGGGGCTGGAATGCGCGCCGCTGCGCCTGCAACGCGTCTGGCAACAGTGCGCATTCGTTTGAGACTAGGCCTGCAGTGCTGCGAGTGCGCAAACCTTGCCCCTTGCCCGAGCCTGATAATACGCCTATCATGTCGATGCGACGCGCTTTATGGTCGTTATCTGAACGCCACTGGCCGAACGTCACATCGGCACCGATCCGGGCGATCCGGCCGTCGGCGATCAGGACATTGGTCGGGGTGCCGAGCTGTCCCTTGACCACGTCGAGGATGCGGACGTTGCGAAACAGCGTTTCGGACGACGCCGCGTCCGCGCCGCCGCCGCCCCCGCCGCCGCAGCAGCAGCAGCAGCAGCAGCAGCAGCAGTAGCAGCAGCGCAGCGGCCAGTCTCTGTATTTGACACCAGCCCCCTGATGCGCATCCAGGCGGAAGCTGCACCTGGCGAATATCCGTCATCAATCGAGATCCAATGCGCGCAGGTACCCGGGTGTTTGCCACGGTGGCAGACTGGTCATGGCATTGTGTTTGCATCGTATTCCACCGCAATCCAGGGCACGTGGTCCAAACGTATGCCATGACTACCGGTGTACCACATTCGCCACCACCTGGTCGTTTTGCATGATCCATTGCTCTGCCCAGTGATACAGGAAATAGGCATCTGATCTTTGCAGGCGCATACAACTGTGCGATGCAGGATAGCCGGGTAAAGCATATTGATGGAAACCTATGCCCCCAAAATTGCTGACATTAAAATTCCAGTTAAGGATCCAGCTGCTGTTCACTGTACTTACGCTACGCTGGCTTTCCAGGTGCCTACAGATAATATAATTTCGGTGGGGTAGGGTTGGCAGGGGACATGGCTGGTGTGCTCAATCCATTTAAGTCCTGCATTGCACTTTTGCCCCCAAACCATGCTGGGGCCCAGCATCCTTGCCTTTCCTATTGTGTGTAATGCTGGCACTTCTGCAGAACGCCGCGGCTGCGCTCAAGTCAACACAGCTCCTCGCCACCCTGCGCCATGCCCCCCAGGCCTGCGTGTGGTGAGACTGATCACCAGGGTCGACCGCTGTGGCCCGGCCTACGAACATCCTAGGTCACCAGAGCGGCTCCTGCCTGAGAGAAATGATAGTGCTGGAACGTGGAGCTCAGCCCAGGCTTTATTTGCTGTCATCTGGATTCTTCCTCCAGGAAGTGGGGAGTACCATCTAAAGACTCTATCATTCTACTGGAACCTCGTTTTCCCTGCTCCAAAAGGAATACATTTTCTTCCAGGGTATTGCCGAAATACTCGATCATGATCAGGGCCATGGGGCTCCTACGGATATCCACAGTATTGTTATTCAAGATGCCTACTACTCTTTGAAAAAGTCGCTCATTGTGTTGGGTAATTTTTTGCATCGACCCAGCACCCGAGCCGCTATTTCAAGACCAGCGTGACGGACAGGGCTGAGACAACTCAGACCGTCGGCGGCAATGCGCTTCTCTCGGCATGGATGCCGGTGGGGATGCCGCGGCCATTGTCCTCGACACTGACCGATCCGTCACTGTTCAATGTGATCAGGACAAGGTTGGTAAGGGAGGTTGGTTGATTCGGCTGTGTTGAATGGGAATCATCACTACAAGGTGTTATGGTAGGTTTGATCCAATGTCCATACTTCAAGCCGTGCCTTTGGCCAAAGCGTCTGCCCTAGGCGTGATTTAAGGTATGATATATCAGTATACGCTCAATGGGCATGCCAGGCATGAAGCTGCCGTATTCTGACATATGGCAGCAGCATGGTGCAATACAAGTTTCATGCTATCGCATAATTGCAGATGCTGGATTATGCCCTGGTTGCAAAAGATGACATCAACGCAGTCATCCTGGTTGGGATCTCGGTCGATAACCGTCAACTCGAGATCGCCTTCCAGACGACTTTTTGGGCGCTCAACACCTCGGGCATCGCGGCCTCGGGCGCGTAACGCATGGGGGTGGCGTAGTGCCGCCGATGGTGCTTGGACGGCCGCGGCGGGTGCAGCCCTGCCCGGAGGCTGTTGCCATAACGCAGCAATGGTGCGAATCCCTTGGCAGCATCTGCTTGCCTTCTGTCCTGCCAGAACAGGCGCCCACAACAGCATTCGGTCCAGACAGATTCTTTACATCATCGTTGCTTAATGTCAGCACTTTCGCCCCAATGCTTCCTGAATTTTGTCTTTTGACTCTGCCTGCTGCCTTGTGTATGTAGGCCCCACGCATCTGCACTGCTGCTTGACGTCAATCCGTGCATGTCACCCTGTCGCTTGTCCGAGCTCAGTGCGGCGCCTGATGGCGAGGCCAGATCGCTTGACCTCGCGCTGAACTTCACGACTGGTGCCGCTTGTGCAAGGAGAAAGCTCACGATAGCCTCACGCAAAGACTTCTGCTTCTCCGACGTGGTTGAGCATCCGCATACACACGTTGAACATGGCTTGCGGAGTTTGATTGTCACCTCGATTTGGGTTTGCTACTGGGCCAATCCAAACTACGTCAAAACAATCACAATTTTTCAATGTTACAAGCTTCCGTGTAATGTTTTTGGTATTGACCTGGCAATAAAGGTGGCATACTTCAAGCGCTGCTCACTTCGAACGGCTCTGCTTGCGGTCCTTCACACCCTGCGTATCGAGTACGCCGCGCAGGACGTGGTAACGCACACCGGGAAGGTCACGGACACGGCCGCCGCGGATCAGCACGACGCTGTGTTCCTGGAGGTTGTGGCCTTCGCCGGGGATATAGGTGATGACTTCGCGGCTGTTGGTCAGGCGGACCTTTTTCTACGCGCAACTTGCGAGACACCGGCACAACGACGGTGCTATTGCTGCAGCATCGATGAACAATAAGGTCGCGTCATACCGGCATTCATTCCGGGTCGAATGCAAGGCCAAGGGTGCCCGTGTCTGCAGTCCTATGCACCGCGTCAAAGGCCGCGCCACCGCCGCCCACCTGCCGCTCAGGTGCCTCCAGGAAGCCGTTGTTGTCCAGCACCACGTCAGCCAGCCGGGCCTTGGCCTCGAGGGGCATCTGTGCCGCCATCCGCGCACGCGCATCCGCCTCGCTGCTGCCGTCGCGCTCCTTCAGACGTCGCAGCTGCGGGCGCGCCGAGGCCACGCAGGCAAGCGCGCCTCAACGAGGGCCGCACCTGCTCGCGACGCTGAAGCGCCTTCGCGACCTCGGCAACACGGTGATCGTCGTGGAGCATGACGAGGATGCGATCCGTCATGCCGACTATGCGTCTACAGCACTTCTCACTGAAGTGATCTTCCAACCGGATGGTCAGGGTCTGCCGCCACCAGGTATCTGCGGGCGGTCAGCTTGTGGCTGCCTGTCCAAAGCAGCTGGCTTTCCATGACCTGCGTGGCGCGATGGGCAAGGTGGGTGTGACCGGTCGCGTGCGGGCAATAGGCAGCAGCGGTGCTGACAATATCCTCGGTCATGGGCGGAGGGGCATCAGGTCGATTTGGGGGGATTGACGGCCGAAGCAATTGCGGCCGCAGAGAATGGTTTACTGGTCATAGCTTTCAGTCCTCAGGTTGTGGAGCCATTGAATACCTTCCCCTCCTTGTGCGCACCGCAACCAGCCGCATGCGCAGCCAGCAAGATATCGGATGTCGCACGATCTCCATCGCCACGGGCAGGTGCGTGGCGGCGTTGAGGCGGCGGCGCCCAGCATCGTCGATGAAGTCCAGCCTGGCAATCATCTCCCTGTCCAGCTCGCCTGCTCCACGGGACAGGTGGCAGGTGCAGGATGTCGGAGTTTTCAAACTGTACTTTCTCCATAGCGCTCCAGTTTTTGGGATTGCTCATGTCGAAATAGATGTTAGAGGTGTGCACCCGGCGGGCAGGCGCTGCTGCTTCTGCCCGGTCGAGGAATATCGCATGGCGGCGAACCAGGCCTTTGCCATGTATCCGGGGCTGACCCAAGGGTGCAGCAGTCTGGTCACCATCACAACAGCAAAGGCACCATATTGCCCCAAGATGTCGCGCCGAAGGCCGCCACGACTCGGCCGGTACCCCATTGAACAGGAATGACGCAGACGAGGCGCTTAATCGGAGTCGGAGCTAACGAAGAAATAGGTACCTAGCAGAGCAATTCAAAATCAACCTCATTGGCAAGCCAGTAGATACTTGAGCCCGGCCAGAGTCGTGGCCGTCGTATCGCAGTCGATGAGCGGCAGCCCGTGGCGCTGCAGCGCCGAGGACACGTGCTCTTTCCGCACGCGATCCCGCCAGTCAGGCCAACGATCCGCATTGCTTGGCCTCCTGTGCCGCGGCACCGCCTTCCAAGCAGTTGTGATGGTGGTATAGCGCTTCCCTGCCCATGCGTCGAGGTTGAGCGCGCAGCTGGGTGCTGCACGGGCAGGCCTGGTGAGCGATCGCAGCGCTTTGCTCTGGACAGTTGGGCGACACCGTCAGCTATGGTGGCGTCCTTCACCTGACCATTGACAGCAACGCTAGTGCAAGTGCTAGCTACAACCTGGATCGGAACGAACTTCTTCCAACGACCTCGGCGGATCGCCGATGATGTATGTGAACCTGATCTGGATCTGGGTCACCCACGAGGTTATTCAATATTGGCTCACCCTAGCAAAGCGTTGGCCCAGGCTTACCTGAAGTGTCCGCAGGAGGGCACGCCCGTGCTTTGTGCTGATCAGGCTCGATTTGCACCCTCAGGGCTCGTTTTGAATAGGCAGTACGACGGATCGTGTCAGCACATGATAAATTCTTGACCCATAATGGCGGGCCAATTCAGGCAATCGGGCGTTCCCGCCGACTTCATCGGCACGCAGATCGCCGGTCGGCGGCAACGAGATCTTCCACCCTCAGCGCTCGACCGGCTGGGTGAGCCGCGGCAGGGGCGTCACCGGCGTGGTGCTGACCGCGCTCGCTGCATCTATGCAGCGCGATGATGCAGCCGTTCTTCGCAGCTGACCAAGGGCGGTTCCTCGGGAGGTTTGTTCAAGCTCCACAGCAGCGGATCAACCGCGAGCTGGGCGGCGACATTCCGGTCGAAAATTTCACCCATCGCGCGATCTGGAACGACGTCCATGCGCGGATCGAAATGCACCTGGTCGCGGCGTGCGACATGGATTTCACCGTCGACGGGCGTGACTATCATATGGCGAAGGGCGAAACGATCCACGCGAGAACGCCACAAATTTGGCGTGCTGGGTTCATTGCGCAGGAACCTGTCTACCTGCCGCG
Organism: Scenedesmus quadricauda; assembly: GCA_002317545.1. Classification (NCBI taxonomy): domain Eukaryota; kingdom Viridiplantae; phylum Chlorophyta; class Chlorophyceae; order Sphaeropleales; family Scenedesmaceae; genus Scenedesmus; species Scenedesmus quadricauda. The sequence continues at coordinate 22,798 of NNCB01000026.1, read as the reverse complement.
CGGGTGAGCGGCATGTACTGGTGTAGTGTGTCGGCTGGATGCGATGATGCGAGCACGGCAGCCGATCGTTGTCAGACGGCACGAGCGCAGTGGCTGGCGCGCCACTGGCAGCGGTGTCAATTGCGCTGATTGCGCTCACGGCATATCAAGCCGTCATGCACGCCCGATTGCAAGGCTCTGGCCGGCCAGGGACCCAGCCAGGGAATCTGTACCCAGAAAACATGGCAAGGTGGAATGACAAAAAGGCAATGCAGACAGTCGAATTCGGCGGCGGACTGGGGACGGGCCATGACGAAAGCTCAGATTACTCCAGCCGCGGACAATGCGGCATCGACTTTGGCGCGCGATGCGTCGCTCGCCTCGATGATAGGTAGGCGCACTTCGGGCGAAAACCAGTCATGGACGCGCGACAGCGCATATTTGACCGGCCCGGGAGACGTGTCGGAGAACATCGCCCGGTGCAGGTCGAACAACCGATCATGAAGCACCAGCCTGTGACCTCCGACTTCCTTGACATCTCAGACCCCAAAGCCGTGCTGGAGCGCACCCTACGCAGCTCAGCTGCCTCACGGTCAATGACTGTTTCGTGTTCCACTACAACGACTGGCTGCGGTTCTGGCGTGGGGTGGCGTGGGGTGTGGTGGGATGACCGCGGTCTTGAGGATCAGGTCGACCTATCCTGCAGCCGTGCACGTACGATGCTGAAGGCCGGCCGAAATGGCACATCTCAATGTCTGGCGACAGGACGCTTAATCCTTCCTTCCGGCCTGCATATTTTCGTCTGACGCGCAGTTTCAACCATATGTCCGGAGATATCCGGAGTCACCTGCTTGTCCCTCGGGCCATTGCCTGCCCCGATCAAGGGATATTACTTGACATATGACCAAATTTTGAGAAATTCGCCCGAACGCGAAGATCCGGCCTGGACCTTCGGCAGAAGAAGGATCGAGAATGAGCGAAGGCATTGATTCAGCCTGCGTATCAGGGTGGCGAGCAACCGAACTGGGATGGGAGAGCATCGAATTCATCGAAACCTGATACACGGTGAAGCAAATTCTTCACTTGTCATTGGGGAAGCTGTGTCGTGTGTATGTGTGCACTGTGTGTGCGTGTGCGTGCGCGTGGGCGTGCGCGTCTGCGCGTCTCGTGGAGCTGGGCGCAAGCGCACAAACAGAGCCGCACATGCACAGGTGCCATGGGCTGCGCATGCACTGGCGCTAAGAGGCTATTCAAATATTTTTCACAACTCCAGCCTTGCAACGGGCCGTTGCCCCCATGCGTAGGTGGAGCTTGAGGCACCCAAGGACTACAGGAGCCGCAGCGCGTGCCCCCACCTGCCCCCGCCCCACAACCCGCTCCCGCTCTACTTCCGACGCCCCTAAGTGGGTCTTGGGGCTTGTATTCCTTTTGGCTTTGGTGGGAAGTGGGGCCTATTTAGGGTGGAAAACCGCCCCCGACTCGCAGCAGGCCCGGCGGCGGCCGCTGCCGCGCGGGCGGCCGCTGCTGGAGCAGCAGCGGGTGCGAGCACAAGCGGCGGCGGCAGCAAGCCAGCCGGCGAGACCTGTAGCAGCGGGGGTGACGGCGGGCCGCGGTCCAAGGCAGGGACGTTTGTGAGCACGGGCAACCGCCTGCTGGACAAGCTGCAGCGGGAAAAGGTGGGGGGCAGGATGGGGGACCGCGCCGGCATTCTCTTTCGGGCCTCGAAATCTCGATGGAGACGAAGGTCGGCTCGCCACCCATGGTGAGGCGCACATGCGTGTGCGGCAGGTCCTGTATGGGCGGGCCCATGCACCGGCACGTGAAACTCCTGCTCGAAAAAGCCCGCTTGCAGTTGCCTGCCAGCGGGCTTTGCTCCCTCCCCCCGCGGCTGCTCGGCTGCAGCGTGCCCAAGGAACCGGAAGCCCCCAAATTTCAGGCCTTCAGGGGCAAGGCGCTACTCACTGCAGGGATGACCAGTGGCGAAGGACGTCTGGACGGAGTTCAGGGGACGAGCAATGTCATCGGGACGATCGAGTTGGCAACAGGTGCGTCGATCGCATCGGGGGCGTGGTCGCATAGCGCCGGGCTGCTTGGCGGGTTGATGGGCCTGGCGACCTTCCTCGTCACGCTGAGCTTCAGCTTTGGCGTACCGTTATGGCAGGAAGGCTATGGTTTCCCTTTCATGGGATCGACCGCGCAACTCAATAGCCACGGCAAAGTACGGGGCCGCTCTGGATAGAATCGCTCTCAACAGCTTCAGGGGTATGCACCGAAGTGTCGGCCGGTTCCGGTGGGGCTGCGCTATCACGCGCTGCATCATTTGCTGCCCGGCGTGCCCTATCATTCGCTCGCCGAGGCGCACCGCCGCCTGAAGGATGCGCTGCCCGCGCTTGGCGGAAATCAGCTTGGCGCGGTAGCAGCGCTGCCAAGCTCGGCCTCGACATGAACCTGTTTGCGTGGGCGAGGAATTTTTCTCCATTCCTCGGCCTCGATCACCTTGTTCAGGATGGCGCGTTTGCCCTCGACCGAAAATTCGATGATCTTGTCGGCGCCTTCCATCCGCTCCTGCAGGAACTGGCGCTCCTTCAGGTCGGCGATGTGCATAATTCCAATCTCAACATTGCCGCTTGCAACATAAGTGGCTGCGACAATTGCACATCTGCGCGCCATCGGCGAGTCTGCCTGCTACTATGCTCTCAATCTCAGCGCAACACAGCGTCAAGCCATGTGATTCGGGGAGGATTGCATCCATGGCCAGACAACAGCGAAATGCCGTGTATGTACAAGCTCCAAGATTTACGAGCCGCGCTGCGCAACAGCCGGCAAAGCCGAAGTGCCTGCACCCTCATCATGATGGTGCGCACGCTGCTTGGTCAGTGAAACGAAAAGTGGCGGGACAGACCGCAAACAAACGTAGGACGGGCACATGTCAGGGGCCCCGGCGGCCAACTCATGGGAGTTGACGCACATGCGGACCAAAACACACACCAGCCGGCGACGGATCTGCGATATACGCCAGCGGCTTGCTGGCCAGGGCGTGCGTTCTCCAACAACTCGAAAAAAGATAAGCGACCGCCAACGGCCAAGCCAGCACCTTACAGCCTGCTGCCCACAGCCAATGTCTTCGCGGCCAACAACGGTAACAACGCGAAAATTCTCTTCTCGGTGCAGTACGCCAAGGGCGGTATCGGGCAGGGGAATAACTGTGGGCTCTGCCGAGCGCTTCAGCGCAATGGGCCGGAGCACCGTATCCACCTGGCCGCCGTGCACCAACGAGCCGCCAACACATGGTATATGCCGCTGAACAGCAGGGAGATGGCGAGGATGAAGGGCGCGAATGCCAGAAAGACGCTGCCGCCCAGCTGCGCTGCTGTCGAAGCGCGGGGGATAGGCCCTCCATGCCCTCGTTGACCATCGCGATAGAGCGCTCGCGCTGCCCAGACTCGCGTCAGTTGCGGGAAGAACACTCTCGACTGCGACTGCCATGGTTTGAGCGCGCCACCGTCGGCTGCTGGAAGGTTGCTGTTTGAACGCGGCTGCTGCTGCCGGTCGGTGCGGGAGGATGTGGTGCCGGCGGAGCCCGATGACGTCACGCCGCCGCCGTTGAGCCCTTGCCGAGCAATCTCGTCCTTGAACAGCTCGTCATTCGACCGCTTGCATGGGATGCTACTTCGGGAGGGGTACTTGCTGTCAAACAGGGGTAGGAGGGGGGCTTTCCGTGCCTGTGGAGGCGAAATTCCATGACCTGCGCCTGCAAGCGTGTGCCGCTGGCAGGAGGCAGCGATGTGAAGCCGGGCGAGTGGCGGCATGTCGATTGCCGCGGATACACGGCTATGCGGGCGGCGATACGGCGACCCAAGGTTTCCTGCGCTGGCAGGCGACCGGGAATATCGTCTATTCGTCGGGGCCGTTCGGCCTGACCTACAGCATGCGCTACATCCCCAAGACCAAGGCCAGTCCATTCCTGACCGGCTACCCGAAGATTCCGGCGGCAAGCTATCACAATCTGCGGCTCAGCTTCGACGTCAAGGAAGGGAAGGCGAACCTGAACACCCTGTTCGTCGCCGTGAACCCTGGCTCGTGCAAAGGGCCGAAGTGCGAGGGTGTGCCGAACGCGGTACAAAGGCAGGGCCGCGACCACCTGCCGATGAGCTGGTCGACGCTGCATGTGCTCAGGCAGACCGTGTGGTATTCGATCGGGCCGATGATCGCGTGAAACTCGCGGGAAGACAGAGTTGGCGGCTGCGGTCGCAAACCGTATCTGGCAGACCTGGTGGGAGGCGGATGGCTACACTTTGGCCGACGTCGTGACGGCGTTGGAGGATGTGATCAAGGCGGCAGCTGCTGCACCCCGCCCGAGCAGCCCGGGAGCTAGCAGGGGTGCTTCCGTTTCCCCCGACCCTTGATGAGCTATATTCGGATTGCGTGCGCGTGATCGTGCTTGCCGCTGGCCAGCGCTCACTAGCCCAGAAGTCAACATCGAGGCATCCAATCACTGTTCTCAGCTGTGGCAGCTCTGATTAGGTCTAGGAGCATTCAATCCGCGATATACCGGGCTGGTGGGAGGCTCCAGCCATGCTGCAGCAGCCCCCGCCGTCGCCGATGGCGACCCCGCACATCAACCTGGTTCGCGCTGCTGCAGATGTGCGGTGCAGCGAGCCGCTGGAGGCCTGCACACCGTGCTCTGGTCTCCAACGCGCTAGATGCCAGCAGCAACTGTGCGCCGATCGGGGCCTACGAACCGCGGCCACATGAACATCATCCCGCACCTGGAGTATAACATCGGGGCGTACTTTCCGGCGGGAGGGATGGTAGCCATTACCAACAGCCTGGTGCGGCTGGCCGAAGACCTGGGCGTGCAGTTTCACTCCAAACGCCCGTGGCCGCCTGTGACGGAAGCGAAGCCCCATGACGGTCGCCCCACTGCCAACCCGACGAGGAGGCGCGCAGCGGCGTCATTCGCTGTGCACCAATCAGCGTTGTCGAGACACGTCGCTTGTCCGATCTGCCCTCTCACTGCTGCAAAGTGGCGCATGCGGAGCGGGCAGGTGGTCCATATTTTCACCCACTTTCGATTGGAACTCGAAGTGTGTCGGCTGTGCCAAGCCCAGCAGGTGGCCGTGCTGGAGGACATCAACGCGCGCTATTGGTCTGGGAGGAGGCTGTGCCGACGCGATTCGAACAGCGCGGCTGCGGCGGGAGGTTGATGAGGCTGCGGAGATTGCGGGCATCAAGGAAGAGCTGGGGGTGACGCATACGGCGGGTCAACAAGATTCTGGCTTGGCAACTTCGCCTATTCATGGCCTATCTGGCGCGGGGTTGCAGGGGGGCGGGAAATGACGTTGATATCGGGCGCGGCGATGGCCGTTTTACTTTCGGGAACGGGGCAATCGGGGGCGATTGTCGAAGCGGCTGCGGCGCCGAATTCCGTCCCGGCGGTGTCAGCCGAACCGGCGGTTTCTCCGCTCGTTCTCTGCAGCTGTGCACGCCCATCCATTCTGCATGGTGATCTCCGGCGCCGCTGCACCACTAGCAGCGATCGAGGGCCATCAGCACCCGCATGTCGGCACCACACCCCGGCCGCCCCATCCCGTCAAACCTCGGAATGGCCAGGGCGAGGAGCGCGTCACAGACGCTGTGCGCATGGCGCGATGAGGTGCTGCAGAAGCGGCGTACGGCGCAACTGCCGCTTGCAGAGGACTGGGCGAGTACGACGAGCTCAGGTGCGGGATTGTCGAAGAAGGTTTTGACTGATCGTCGCGCGGGATGGGGGCCACTGGATGTAGCAGACGGTCTATTGGGGCCTTGAGACCAGCTGCCCAGGACAAGGCGCAAGTCGTGCGGTCCGCCAGGCCAACGTCGCGGGATCTCGCCTGCACTGAGGCTTTTGGGTGCGCATGGCTGAGGCCCCTGGGCGGCCACTTGCCCACCCGGTGCCCATCCCTTGCAATCGCGGCCCTTCTGCGGCAGGCGCGCGCTCAATAGGCCCGCATAGCCGGCTGCACAGGAAGCGGCCCAATAAAGCCGCGCCACCATCGAGTACCTGCGGCTGGAGCTGGACAAGCTGCGGGCCAGAGAAGGTGCAGGGGTGCGTTGGTTCGCTGGCGGTTAGTGTTGGTTCCTTGAGGTCGGGAGGATCTCGACGTGTGTCACGTTGAGACGGGCGAAGGGGTGTGAGTCAGCCACATTTGAGTGCGCGACATCGGGATCGTAGCGCTGGGCATTCCCTTCTGCATGCCCACACCTCGCGCGCCGCGCCATGTACGCCCCTCGTAACCAGGAGCGCCGCGAGGAGCGGCTGGGCGTGATGACGCAGCAGCTGCGGGGTGTGTGCAGCGAGGTGGGGGAGGAGGCTGAGCTGGCGTTGGCGGAGGTCCACGGCAGCCTGGCCCTGCTGGGGTGAGGGGGAAGGGGGGGAGCGCACTGGTGGGTGAGATGAGGGTTGGTCAGGGAACCGTGAGGGTGTCGCCGTCAGCTGGTGGGGGACAACGGGCACGACAGGATCACCCCAGAGGCAGGTGGTGGGTCGCTGTGGAAACAGGTGCGGGCTCTGGGGCGTGTGTTGATCGCTCCCTCGATCGATCAGCTTGGCATCGTCGACCGGTTCGACATAGTTGGACTTGACCTCGAGATACACGTCCATGAAGCGCGAGATTTCGGCCTGCGTCTTGCTGTCGACCTTGGCCATCGCGCCGGTTGCCAATGGCACAATCGCCAGTGCCGAAAGCGCGGCCGCACCCTGCCAAAAAGCGAAGCGACGCTTGGCGGATGCGGGTTTGTTGATCGAGTCGGTCATCGCATTCTTTCAGTGCCGGCGGAGGGCACCGCATGGCGTGTGAACATTGGTAGCAGCCGTCGGCGTGCACCGTGGCGCTGCGCGTTCCTGACCTGGCAGGTGCGGCTGGAAGGCACGATCCGCAGCTGCTGTTGCCCGACCGCCCCTCGCGCCCGACCTGCACACTGCCAGGTCGACCTGAGTGATGAGACCATGGCCGGCTGCACAGAAGCTGGACGCCGCTGGCAACCTCATGTGTGGCCGGTGCCATTGACTTCGTCGCGGCCTGCTGGCCGTCGCCGCTGTCGCTGTATGGCTGCCTAGCGGATTTGATGGTGCAGCCGCGCCCCTTGGCTCTCAGCGCCACGTCCCAAAAAATCCTGCTTTAGGTCGGCTGTGCGTTGCTGCCGTAGCGCCGCCGCGCCGCACCCCCGCAGGCCCAGAGCTCTACCCACGCGTCCGAACTGCTGGCGCCTGCACTCCCTGTGCGCACGCTGCGGCGTGAGCGCCGACGCCCACGAGCGCGCGGCCCTGTCTCGGCTGATGGGCGGCCCGCTGCGGCTGCACACGCGCAGCCTTGAGAAGTGCATGGCCGAGGTGCGGCGGTGCGAGGAGGCCAAGGTGGCGCAGATGCGGAGATCGTCAACGCCAAGGCCAGGTGGGGGCGGCATGGGTCGAGGTTGGGCGGGACTTGACGTTGCGCCTGGGTCACGGGCACCTGTCTGGCCGAAGTGGGCCACGACGTGGTCTGCATCGATGTGGACCAGGCCAAGATCGACGGCCTGAATGCGGGCGTCATCCCGATCTACGAGCCTGCGGGTCGATCGATGGTTGGAACAACCCGCGACACAACCCCACACTCACCCGCTCTCGCGCGACCCTCCTACCCCTGCCGCCAGGGAACTCATTGACCTGTGCGCCGAGACGCACATCGCGCCGCCAGGCGGCCTGGGGCCCTGCATCGCAGCCCTCAACGCGCCCCAGGGCCGCTGCCCCGGGGCCGCGGCCGACCTGCTGACCAAGCTCGTGCGCATGCTGTCAGAGGTGCAGGTGAGGCGCCCGGGGATTTGGCTGGCAGGGCAGGGGTTGCTGGGTGCCCATGGGGCTATCGATGCGGTTGCAGTTGCTGGGTGATGGAGGGCGACCTAGATTGCGGATCCGAGCGTGAGGACTGCGCTGGACCGCGGCCGTGCGCGGGGCCCGCCGCCACAGAGCCGCCCGCGCGCTGCCGAATAGTTGAAACCGTCGCCCTTGTCGGTGACGCCGATGTCGCCGGTGATGCGCAGCCCCTCCATCTTCTTGTTGAGGACGAAGTTGACGACGCCGGTGACGGCGTCGGAGCCATAGGCGGACGAGGCGCCGCCGGTGACGACCTCGACACGATCGACCAATGCTTGCGGAATCGTGTTGATGTCGTGTGTGTGTGTGTGTGTGTGTGTTGTGCGTACGTGCGTGTGTGTATTGCGCACTGCCGTTGCAGGTCAACGGCTCGGCCGGGAAAGCGGGTGGCGGCAATGCTCCGCAGGCGCATCGCAGCTGCACCTTCGTGCACAGATCCCAGCCCTCCACCCATTGACGCCCCGGGCTGCGACGCCAACAAGAACCTCCAGCGCCCCGTCACCCAGTATGGCGAGCATGAAGCGCGCCATGTCGGGGGCTGTCGGCCGCGGCCGGCGGAGTGGCGTGAGCCAAGGGCTCGCCTTCCTCTATGACGGCCGCGACTACGACGTGACGGGATTGCGGCGGTGCCACGCGCAGGCGGACCGTCGGATGCGCGATGCAGGCCGGTTCCAGACCGGAACGTGCAGGTCAACGGGCTCTCGAACGCGGCGCAGCTTTATGCGGCGAAGCCGTGGACCCGCTCTCGCGCGTTGCGCTGCATCGGTCGTCACGCTCGACCATCCGCACCCTTCCCCCCCTCCCCGAATGAAAGGCTCTCCTGGAGGAGCTGAGAGCAGCGGCTGGACTTCCTCGCGCAGGAGAAGGTGGCCAAGAGCGCCGCACGCCGCCAGGCCGGCCCCGCCCCCGCCCCCGCCTCCGCCGCTCCCTCGCCCACGCCCACAGGGCGCCTGGGGTCGGCGGCGTCGGCGCCGGCCCAGGGCGCTCCGCGGACGCCGCTGCCAAAGGGCATCTCCACGCGGCAACTGCAGGAGCGTCACTCCATCGCCATCGTGGGCGGGTGCGTGTGGACGTGCACCTGCACGTGGGTTTGCGTGCGTGTGTTTGGTGCGCGTTGCGGCAAGGCGTGTGGGGGTTGGGATAATATGCAAGCCTCGATGAAAAATCGGCCTCCATCCTGCCATCGGACGATCGCCTGTTGCGCGGGGGCCGCACCCATGCCAGCTTGGCAGCCAAGAAAATGACGTCAACCTCCTCCCAGCCGGTCAAGGCTGTCCTTGGCCCCACCAACACCGGCAAAACCCATTTGGCGGTCGAGCGCCTGACCGCCCGTTCGAGCGCACAGACGACTCACACACACGCACGCTTGCACTCACACAATCCCACTTCCAGGGGCGCGACTAGGGCGCGAGCAGGCCCAAGTGATGCGCAGCAGCGGCCAGCTGGCCGTGAAGGCCACTGCCTCACGGGCAGGCGCGAGCACCCCACCCCCCGGCGCCCGCATGGCTCGTCCGAGCGCCACGCGAACGCCGGCGGCAGCGCCGGGCGCGACACCCGGGGGCCCGCCGCCAGCGCCCGCCTGGCCGACATGTCCAACCGTTCCCCGCTGCAGCAGAGCGTCCCCACCCTCGAGGCCGCCACAGTGGCCGCCGAGGCCACCGCCGCGGCCACGACCAGCGACGGCGGCGCGGCGGCGCACGGCGTGCGCACACCCACGCCGGATGTGCCGGGCGGCGGCCACGCCAGGGGCGGCGGTTGCGGCAGCCAGGAGGGCGGCGGCCCTGGCGCAAGGGGCGAGGACCAGGGTATTGGGGACATGTACCGCCGCCTTGTGGCACGGACCGGCGGCAGCAAGCAGGCGGCGGCCGCCTCGCCGCCTTCTGCGCGCGGGGGCGACCAGGGCGCGCACGCCGCATCGACCTCGGACATCCCGTCCGATGCGGCGGCGAGCGTTCACTTTCGCAGCCGCAGTTTTCTTGCACACCGGGGGGAACGGCCAAAGGCGCTCTGGCTGATCGAAGAAGGATGGGCCTCGGGATATAAATTGCTTCGTGACGGCAGGCGCCATATCTCGCGCTTCTACATGCCGGGCGACCTGTGCGATCCAAGCTGGCTGGCCGCCGACGAGGTCGAATCAACTGGTCGTATCGATCACCCCGCAGCTATTCAGGATGACTAACGGCCCTGCAACGGTCATGGCATTCCACTTTCAATATTATGTTGTACGCAGGCCCTAACCAGGTAAAAACCCGGATCGGATACTGCCGGTGTGCCGGCATCTGTAATTAAAGCCAGGCTTTTCCCGGCCTGTAATTGTGCTACCAGCGGTCACTGTGTTCCTTAGGTATTGAGTATAGCTGTAAAGCATGTGCGCGCGGAAAAAACTAGTAACGCGCAAAGTGGCAAACCCTTGTGACAGGAATCATATTGCTTACAGCCAGACACCCAAACAACAACATACAGCTATACATAACATTGAAAGATAGCAATATCATGCTATTGTGGCGCTGGGCTTGTGTGGGGTGTTTTGGTGATGATAAGAACGCAAGTCCATTGACAACTTGGCTGGTCTGTCTGCCAGAAGGGTTGACCATTGTAACGTAATGGATGGGAGTGTTACACAAGCCACACCCCATGCGGATGGTTGGGTGCCGTGGACGATGGATGGTGTGGCACAGTTCAGATGCTTTGCCCGGGTGCCGCTTTGCACAAAAATTTGATAATGACTTGAACACCACTGCAGAGCTTCCCTGAGAACGCGTTACACCATGAACACAGTAGCCGTGGGGTGAGGGGCTCCAGCCGAAACAAACTAACCACGGCCGACGGCTTGCCCTCACACAAACACACACTAGGTGCAATACAGTGGCATTGCGCCTCAACAATCAGCAACGCAGGAGTGCTGTGCCGATGCAGCAAACTCCCTTGCGTTCCAGCAGCGCCGACAATCGTCAGTGCAGCCATCATTTCTCATCCGCCCTCCCTCACCAGCACAGTTACACGGCAGCACTGTTCCGCAATGTGGCGAATACCGGACCTGAACGCCGGCAGACTCGAACGAAATGAGCCCGCAATGCGCCTTGCAAAGCATGACGACAAAGCTGGGAATGTATCGGCGGAAAGTGAACACGTCTCTGCTTCTTGGCAGCCAATCCATGAGCCACTGATGCCCTGGGTGCGCCAGGTCTACCATCAACGCATTGCAGCGGGGCGCAGCCGCCTCAGCACAAAGCGGCCCACCTCTCAAGCCGATGGCGCGGCGCTGCGCGGCACCACGACGCACAACGACGCGAATTCCGCGTACGACAGTGTCCCGGCCATCGCGCCGTCGGGCACGTCCCTCATCACCTATCTGGCCGAGGTCATCGTGTCCGCGCGGCCGGGAAGCGCGCTGAACAGGGCCAGTGCTGCCGACAATCGCGGTGCAACCAGCAATGTCGCCGAAGCCACGATTGCGATCAAACGCGACCAGCTCGGTGACCGCATGACGATCATCGGGCGTGGGGCGTGCTGGCTGACTTGGCAGATCGAACGCGTGAGCGCGTCGGTGCCAAAGCGGAATCCTGGGGTGAGCCATGGGCAGTACGGCAATGATGGCGGGATCACCTGCAGGCGAAACGGTACCCGATGCACATACGCGCGCCCGAGCCTGGGAGGTAGGGTTTGCGCCGGTGTGTTGTGCAAGCAGGCAATCGCGCCGCCGCCCGTTCAGATTCTGCTCAGAATCGCGCGCGACTGTGACGCGGGCGCAACAATGTCGGGGAAAAGCCGTTTGACTGTAATAATTTTCCGGGAATCACTGGCAAAATTATGACAGCAGGCCTATGGCTCAACTGAGTCACTTGGGGTTGGAGTCGCAGGTACCGCGGCCCTTGTTTTTGGAAAGTTGATAGTGGTATAGAAAACGAACTGGCCGTTTTCCAGTCCTTTGAGTAGTACAATGCGGGCATGGGGCCGGGACTGTTCAACGTGGCCAGCACGCGGATAAACACGTTTGACAAGCACGCCTGCTGGATGCCCGGCACGGCCCCAGACGACACATGTGTACCATGACCAAACACGCACGCACACACCCCCACATCCAGACGCGCACGCGGCGTACCTTATCCAGCGCTCGGCAGGAAGGCGTCCGCCTTGGGCCGGTATGCGGGGTCACTGCTGCAGGCGTAGGTGGCCACCACCACCGTGGCGCCGTCAGGGATGGCATAGCCCCCCAGCTCATGGCGCCGCGCGCCTCGCGCATGGTGGAGGCGCCGGGGGGTCGAGGCGCAGCGCCTCGTCCATCACGGCGGCGGTGTAGGGCAGCTGGTCCAACAGAGATTGCCGAGGTAAAGTATGGGGGCTGTGCCTGCCAGGGTGCCGGTGCCAGTAGTCGCTGCTCCTTGAAAGATGATAAGCCCATGCAACGCCGGTAACGGGGGTAGACCTGCATTATACGGTCCCTGCAGCGAGGTTTAGGTCAGGTCATCAGCCGTTTCGAAACGAACGTTACTCCTGATAACTCACAGAACAGAGATTTTGCGCAGGCGCGGGAGATCATTACACCCACACACCCGGGAACACACATAGGCGCTCAGACTCACACATACACAAACAAAGAAACAAGCCCCTGAGCCGCCATCTGTGTCCCCCTCTCACGTTGTCCAGGTCGTCCACGGTGACCTCGCGCCCCGCGGGCCCCCCCTGGGCGTCCTGCTCAGCCAGCACCCTGGCCTGGGCCTCGGGGTGGGCTGCCAGGCAGTAGATGGCGTACGACAGCGTGTTGGCCGTGGTCTGGAGGGGATGTGCAGGGGTGCCGATGATCGTTGCCTTGAGATAAGGTGAAGGGACGCCGGACGCGCCGAGAGGATTGACCAGAGGTGGTTCCCCCGCCCCGCACCGGAACGGCGCAACTCGTCGCTGTGCAGCGTGGTGGGCGGCGCAACGCATAGAAGCGCAGCGCGCCTGGACAACCTCGGATCCTGCGAGCGTGAAGACATTGGCGCGTCGCCATCTGCCAATTCTGCTGTAAGGGCACCCGCCTGGCTGAGCGCCTCGAGGATCGCGACCAGATCGCCGGGCGACACGCCCAGACGGTTGATCGCATCGACCAGTTCGGACAGCGAGGCATTGGGTTTCATCAGGAAGGCCGGACGAACATCCTCGGCGACCTCGATCTCTGCGCGGCGTGCTGCTGCTGCTGCTGCAGCGGCTGGTCGCGCCTGGTGATGGCGCGTGTATCATTATCTGATGACACGCTGGGCGGTGTATCGCGGTTGTGACCGCGCCACGCCGTCTTTCGCTGATCCTACAGCGTGATCCGCACGACGTAGCCAAAGCTGCGCACCGCTGGGCAAATATCCCGATCCCAGGCCGTTTCGACGACATTTACGGCAACAACAAAGACGCGTGCGACAATTTCTTATGGTTGTTTTCGCCGGTTGTTCTTCCCGCCGCCCTGCCCTTCAGGGACAAGGCGCTTGTAGCGCGCATCAGGGTCACCGCCACCAGCAGCTGCAGCACCGGTACCAGCACCGGCATCAGGATGCGCCGCCATCCTGCTACCGCGTCGCGTTGCGACGCTTCTCATCGATCCACTTCTCAGCCCGAGCAGGCGTGTAATCCCCGCATCCACTGCAGCATCGCGTCGATATCGTCCCCATGCCACAAGTCCTGGCGCTGTTCGGGGCGCAGGAAGCCCCCCTGCCCCCCTCCGGGCCAGCAGGTCAAAGGCGATGCCTCGTTACGCGGTCGACCGCACGATCAGACCGGCATGGCCCGACCTCCCTTATGAAGTCCGATCGAAGGCGCGCCGGTCAATCCGATGCCGTTTGTCCGTTCGGCCAGATCGCGATCGCGCGATCAGACGGCACGACTGTCGCATGATGGGGCGTAGCCGTGAACGCACTCCGAGTGGAAGGTGGGCGCCACACCTTGCGCAGCATGGACCTCTTCCCGTCGCGGCTGAGGAACGGCCCTCCATCACTGACCGCAGCACCTCCGCGCGGCGGCGGGGAGAGCGGGGGGAGGAGGGCCGGCGGGATGGGCGAGGAAGGGAGGGGGGAGAGATCGTAGGGGGACTATGTGGTAATCGCGGGCAGGAATGGCGGGCGGCAAAGCAGCGGGCGTGCGACAGGAAGCCGTGGGTCATCAGGACCGGGCGGCGCCGCGGGATTCCCCATCGGAAATAGTGAAGTGCGCACGCCATCGCTGCACGAAGGCTTCCCGCCGGCAGCGCCAGCGTCGCACACCACCTGCCGAGCAAAAACAGTGGCGGCAGGAGGGCCATCGGCCCGGCTTAGCCCACATCTGGCAGAGAGTTAGTGCCCAAACGGCCGGTTGAGCCACGCGAATAGTCGTGGCCGATCCATTCCTCGGCGATCAGGTTGTAGTGGATCGCGCGCTGGCCGGGGTTGAAGACGTGCCCGCGCGCGCCGCCCTTGAACAGCGGGCTGCGCTCGTAATTGTGTGCGTACAGGTTGCCGACCAGCAGGATTCGGTTGACGTGGTCGTGGATCAGCGACGGAGTGCCAGCGCGCGTGGGGTTGGGAACAGCACCACCAGGATGGCCAGGCCGATCGCGGCCTCGGCCGCGGCCACGGTGAGGATGAAGAACACGAAAATCTGGCCCGATTCGTCGCCGAACTGGCGCGAGAAGCCGATGAAATTGATGTTCACCGCCAGCAGCATCAGCTCGATGCACATCAGCAGGATGATCACGTTCTTCCGGTTGAGGAAGATGCCCGCCAATGTGGGGCAGTGCTCGAGGATGGCTATTCCCGATGCGCGAGCCGTGCGGATCGCAGAGCGATGCACACGCCCCTATGATCAGCGCTGCGCCGAAAGCGCCGACATGTTCCTGTTCCGCGAGTGCCTTCATCGCTGGGCTGCTTTTCGGAGCTCATCTGGGCACAGAAGAGGACGCACTTGATCCCGGGACGCCGTGTAGCACTTGGCGCCAGTCCGCCGAACGCGGCAAGCACTCCTAGCACCACAACGCGCTCTCGTTCTTCTGGCGTCATAGTTGTATGATTGCTTCACGCGCTGCGTGTCTAGCACCGCCGCGGCGCAGGCTGGTGGGCAATTTGCTTGACAAGTGCCGCTCGGCGTATCTAAAGTATCACGGTGTTGCAGTTGAAACCAACAAGTATTAAGCAATCATGAAGGTACCGGCAGAAGGACCAGCACCAAGCGTCATAGCCGAAAAAATGGCATGGAGCATTACGTGAGCAAAACGATGCTACTGGTTCACGATTTCTGAATGTCACACTAGAAAATCGGCTATTTCTGAAAACATCCTCCTTCGCCGCCCAGGCACAGTCGTGCACTGGTTGCCGTTGCTTGATGGGTTGACAGATGGGTCCAGGTGATTACCTGACAAAGCTCACCACGACGCAACGCATCGAGGGATGCGTCCTGCGACTTTACTCACAGGCTCGCCGAAAATCGCGTATGGGCGGGCCAGCCAAGCTCGGTCTGCCACCAATGGTCGATAACCGGCACGCCCAGCTGATCTTCGGCCCAGCGCAAGGTGTCAGGATCGGCACGTTCGCCGGCAAGAAACATCGCGCGCAGGCGGCCGGTGCCGATTTCGCGTATAAAACCGCCGTCGGGATCCTCTTTGCGAACCGCGCGGACGCGGCGGCGCAGATGCAAGTTCCGCAGGCATGCATCACTGCATAGCACGGATTCTTGGTATTGAGTTGATAGGAAGCGCCGTCCATATCGGCCCGCTGAACGCGATACATCTACCGGGTTCAGTCCCTTCTGAGCGCCCCCGGTGGCAATCCCTTGTTGATAGGGAATACCAGATGTATTCATCCAATGTAATTCAACTTCCTGCACAAGTGAGTCAGCCGGTTCCAGGACTTGGCTGGCTGGCATACATGGGCTGCTCTTGCATGAGGTCACAGCCTCAGGCTAAGATGATCCATGATTAACTCTGATACAAATATCTCTCAAGTCCGAAGCATGCAGGGTTTTGGGCGTTTCCTGATTGGCTGCGCCAGAACTTTCCGGGCTCTCCCCCCCCCCCCGGTAAACGCTCAAACTGGTTGAACACCAATCTTGGAACCTGAGGTCTCCTACAGACAGGTTTACCAAGCTTGTACCACGCAGTGCGCTGTGAATAGCCTGCAAGCGCTTTGCCTGCAAGCGGCGCCGGTGCATAGCACCGCCCGCCGCCCGGCACATCATTGCGTGAGCACGTGTTGGAAAAGCGGCAGCCATCACCAACTACGTCTGGGCGAGGTCACACGTGCGCAGAGCGGCAGCACACCCGAAGACAACCATCAGCTCGAGCTGGTGACACTGCTACAGCTAAGTTCAATATTCAATACCATTAACCGGCAAAATCCACCCCGTCAAAATTGGGGCAGAGCCGATATCCATCGATTCCGCCTGCGAAAAAAGGCCCGAAAATTCGGGGGACCCCTAAGGCGCGGTCCGTTTAGGAACGACGCCCGATGAAGTCAATGCTTGTGCGCAGGTGCACAAAATTGACGTAGCACAGGCACGCAAAAATGCCGCCGCGTTTAGGGGCGCGGCGCATGACCATCTGCTTATGACCGTTTCGGTCGATTTCAACCTCAGCCGCGTTCCGCACCGAGATCAAGAATTTCCAGGCGACGGTGAACGGCGGCCATTCGGCACCGTGCGCGGCTATCTGGCGAACGCCGAAAAAGTGGTGTCGCAATGACTTGCGATTAAATGAAAACAGGATTTAGGCTATAGCAGCAGTTCTTGAGTAAGTAGTTTTTGCAGCAGCGCTTCAGCATACAGGAGACCTCCGCTGACAAGTTTATTTGACATCAACGTAGGCGTTTACTCCAAATGGCAACGAGTTGATGGCGGTTCTCCGGGCATTTCTCCAGGCAGAGCGCTGTGAGGCAACGGCGTTTTTCGGCGCGAGCGAGCCCGTAAATTTAGAAGGTCCGCGTGACTCGTGCTGGAATGTTTTGGGTCGGTGCCGCACCAGCGGTCCACCGGTCGCAGCTCGAGCGTGCGGTCTCTTGGTTTCGCGCAGGAAATGGTAGCGTCGCGCGGCGCTTCTTTCGGCGGGCGCTCGGCGCCTGATGACGCGCCGCCGTGGTTTCTAGTGGACACTCGGACTACCAGCGCCTGACAGGTAATCAGTATCGTGCCAGGCCCTGGTTCCGTCGGCGTTGGTCGGTACACATATCTGGCAAGCAAAAGCTGCCAGGCAAAATTTGCTGCTTCGGCAGACACCGACCTCGACACATCGCTCTGGCCTCGAGCTTGCGCAGTTCGAGCGTCAGCATCTTGTGCGAGATCGTCGGATTGTCGCGGCGCAGGTCGCTGAATCTCTTGGTTCCGTCGCTGAGATAATAGAGGAGCAAGGTCGGCCAGCGGCCGCTCAGCACCTGCATCACCTCCTCGATCGGACAGCGCGAAACCAGATCTTTCATCGACGGCCTCATGGTTACAAAAAGGTGCGTAATTTACGTCGCGATAGGGCCCAGGCAGCCGGCATGTAGTTGTAATGCTGGCAGATTCGCACCTTATGGGTTGGCAGCGCGTCAGCTCAGCAATGACGGTCTGGCTTGAAGCACGGTGTATGAGCCAGCTTTATGACGCGACCTTCCAGGCAGCCATGCAAGCAGTAGGCATGCGCACACCCGTAAGGTCACTGTGGATTGTCTGCTCAAATCCGCAACAACTTCTTGTGTGCAACTTTCTCCACACAAACACATCACGCGCACACTCACTCACACACACACACACTAGTAGTCATGTTCCTGTCCCTCTGGTGCTACTCATATCCTGTCTTGACCCCTCCGCTATAATCCACCACCTCCCCGCCACAACTGCACCACTCCAGCTGGAAGGGTCCAAGTAGGATACGCCGGATCGTGGCATCGCATCGAGAACGGGCGCCGAGCGCTGCACTTCATGTCAAAGGTCCTGGCGCGCAGCGGCCTTGGTGACGAGACCTGCGCTGCCCCCGTCGTTCCCAACGTGCACCTGGAGCCAGCAATGGAATCCTGCCGCTCGAGATCGAGCTGACGCGTTCTGCCGCGGTCATGGGCCTGCTCAACAGGTCAATGTCAGCCCGGGCCGATCGGCATGGTCATCACAATGGCAGCCTGTTCAACACCACGCCGTCCTCAGCGCGCCATCATGAACCGTCTGGCGCTGGATAAGACCGTTTCGTCGTCAATCCGGAGAGGAAATGCCGTCGAGCGGGATCGGGAAAATGCCAAAGCGACTCGCACGATCCTGACCCGCATCGTCGGCCATATCCTGCCGCTCCGCTGCTGGAAACTGTGCCAGGACTCCGGCGAAATATTCGGTGCTACACCGGCAACCGCGGGTCACCCGGTACTCATCCCTACCGCAGCCGGCGTCATCGCGGCCGATCTGCGCGCCAGATGCTGGAGATCTACCCCAAACCTGACCGCGGTGGTGTCAACGCAGTACTGACCTTTAACGGAATAGCCGGAACAACCATCTCCAAGTCCAGGGAAGATGTCTTCACTTACTCGGTGGCGCCGCGCTGGCACATCAGTGAAGATACGATGGTCTATGCGCGGGTCGCGAGCGGCTATCGCCCGGGTGGCCCCAACTCACCGCTGCCGGGCATCCCGCCGCAGGTGGATTCGGATCGCATCGTCAATTACGAGCTAGGCAGGACGATGCCCCGATACGAAAAGACATTCGATACTCCAAAATAATCGGGCGCCCGGCCACGGGAGGGGTGTGGGCCGGGCGCCTTTTCAATCCTGCATTTCACATCAGCAAGATTGAGACATATCCAACTTCACTTCATCATGTGGATAAATACTGTCTGTCTGCCATGTGTTCACGCCATCACACGACGTTCCAAACTTTTTCAATGACGGTCCTAGTCACTCCATGCGTGTCGCAGAAAGCTGAGCCCCTTCCCTCACCTTCGACTCCACCCTCTCCCCCTTCACTGCTTCCACTCGCATCCCCCTTCGACAAGAAAACCCCCTAAAAACCTCGGCGCGCCAAGTATGAGCTGAAGCACGTGGTGCGCACCAACCTGGCAGCCAACGACGC
The DNA here is from genome assembly GCA_002317545.1 of Scenedesmus quadricauda. Lineage (NCBI taxonomy): Eukaryota > Viridiplantae > Chlorophyta > Chlorophyceae > Sphaeropleales > Scenedesmaceae > Scenedesmus > Scenedesmus quadricauda. The sequence continues at coordinate 3,903 of NNCB01000026.1, read as the reverse complement.
GGCCTTCAACTGCGTGTCGAGGTGGAGGACGAGGCGTGCGTGAGGGGCATCCGCCTGGCCAAGGAGCCATGGGCGTGCAAGTGAAGGCAGCTGCAGCGGGATGGGTGGAGCTGTGGCTCGGGGGCTGGGGCATTTTTCAGGTACCCCTGGATAACAATGGGCAGGTTCAGATGTGATGTCGTCTGTCAGGCCAGTCAACGTCAGTTGCAGCCAATTAGGAGGGGTTCAATGCCCCAGGACACAAAAACCCCTCACTCCAGTGAGCTGGTTCAGGAGCATCACTGATCTCCCTCATGCATGTCGGCAAATTTGTCCGGACATTTGCGATTCTGCCTTGACTTTAAATTTGTCCGGACAAATTGTGAAGAAGATAATCGACGACGAAGCCGGGAGGATCCCCCTTTTCTGTTTGCCGCCAACAGCGGCTGCAAGGTCGTACGGCCGAAGACGGCCAAGGCGTACGTCCCAAGGTCAGAAGGCCTCAACCACATCTGCATCCACACAGGTGCGCGGCATGGGCATTTCATCTAACAGGCCAGCCACAGTGGGGGGTGCGCCTGCAACCTCGACGCAGCGCCCGCCCGACGTGACAGGCCCTGAGGACACACGAAGTGCGGCAAGCTGGTGCCGATCGTCTCCAGGAATATGTCCTCAACACCTATATCAAATATGACCAATATGACGTGAAGGCGGCCGACGATTATTGGGCCGCGACGAAGGAGTGACCTGGGCCGCGGACCGTGGAGCCGAGTCGCGACTCGCTCTTCGCTGCGGCAACGTCGGCAGCAGCGATCGGGTACTGCCTCGCCACATTGAGCAGACCGCGGCCTCAAGCGCGGCGACACGGTGTCGCAGGTCGGCTGGGGCAGCGGCGATCACGTCAACAGCGGCGGTATGACGGCCAACCGGCGCATCGCGGCACACCCGGCATGGGAGGGCTTTGTTGGCGCGCTGTATGACCAGATGACAAGATGACGATGTGTGATGGTTTTCGTGAAAGCAACCGAGGACAGCGAACAGGGCATGACGCCCTCGCCCGAACTCGATCAGATGTTCGTGGACATGGGCAAGTTCAACGAGGAGCTGGTCAACGCCGGCGTGCTGGTTGCCGGCGACGGTCTCAAGCCTTCGTCGTTCGGCAAGCGTGTCGCGTTCGACGGCGCACCCACACCGTGATCGACGGTTCCCTTGCGAGCGGCCAGAACTGCACACATGGCCCTAGTTTCATCAACATGTGCTCTGGGCAGAGTCGTATGCGCGACCCGCAACATATTTTGCCGCGCACCACCATCTCGCCACGCGAATAGTCGTGGCCGATCCATTCCTCGGCGATCAGGTTGTAGTGGATCGCGCGCTGGCCGGGGTTGTAGATCAGGTTGTTGATCACGTGCCCGCGCGCGGCCGCCCTTGAACAGCGGGCTGCGCTCGCAGGATGCGTACATGTTTCCCGACCAGCCCCCAAGTCTGCATCGCCGCTGTCGGCATCGCGCAGCTCGAACAGCGCAAGTTCGATCATCGCGCGGTCGAGGAAATGATGCGCGATGATGTTGCGGTAATAGCTCGCCATCGGATGTTTGGCGGGGTCGATCGAATAAATGTTTTCGCTGCCCGCCTCGTACGCGTAGCAGAGTGCAGTCACCCGCGCTGCACGGCGGGCCGCTCGCGCCACTGTCGATTCCTCTTGTGCACTGCACGCACGGGTCGTGCGGGAGTTATCACAGGGGCACGGAGATGGGGCTGGCCGACGGGCACCGCCATTTGCTCTTACAAAGCCCTCTGGATCGACCGCAAATTCAACCGGGGGCCGCTCATTTTGCTGGAGTTTGCTGCGCGTAACGCTGGCCTTGCTCTTCCTTGATCTGTATTTTGTTGCACTCGCTTTGCGCAGCCCAACAGCGCGCGGCGCCAGCGGGCCGACCGAGTGCGCTGTTTCGCCGGTGGCGTGTGCAAATCGACACGCGGGTTGAAGCGCGCTCCTTGGTCTGCAGCTCCTCGCACCCGGTGTAAACACACCCACATGAAGGCATGGCGACGTTGTGGGTTCCAGGGCATAGAAGGTAGGTGCCCTCAAAACATGCCGCCGCTGCTACGGCTGTGTCATTCTGGTCAAGCCCAGATCCGCAGCTGTCGCAGGCTAACGAGACTGAGCATGCATGGCGGAGCCAAGTCACCATGCTGGGGGCCAGTGTTACCTGCCTACGTGGCGGCTGGCTGGTCCCACGATGCGCCAGGGCTGCAGGCTTGGATTCAAGATCAAAATTTTGCCGCTGTTGAGCAAAGCCGCAAGTGTTGACCAGCACCACCAGTCGGCGCCGGCATAGTCGGCCGACATGGCATAGCCATCGGAGGGGCTGGTCCGCTCTCATGTCGACCAGATTCTTGGGACAGCCGAGCGACACCATGCCCACCTTTGGGGCTTCGGGGAGTCGCGTTGCCATGATCGGCGGCGCACATAGAGATTTTGCGGAAAAGAGCGAGTAGCGCTATGCCGACCGACAACGTGCCTGCCGGACCGCTAAGCCAAAGGAATCTCGGAACAGGTGAAATTTGGTTTTTCCTCAATGATAACGAATCCGAGCCCTCACCAGGGCCCCGGTTACACGCGAGCGGCGCTTTCAGGAACAACGGCCCGGTAGCTCGAGCGCTGGACTGCGATGCACCGCCGATGCGAGCGCGCCAAGCCGGTGCCGCTGCGGGAATGTCGCGGTAATCGAGCCTGTGCGCTACATCCCGCCGGCCCCTATTGCGCGCGCAACTTGGTGAACATCTCCCACAGGCCGGCGTTGGCCACCCCGTATCATGGCGACGCGAAACGAACCGCTGCGAACATGCACCGTCGCGCCCGCTTCTGCCGCCGACCACGAACACAAGGAACATCGCGATGACACCTGCGGTCGAGGGAGGGTGGGCGCCGAGAAGCTGGCAGCTTCGCCGCCGGTCTCGGCAATTGGCGTTGCGCTATAGCCCAAGCCAAGGTGCCCATCGCCCGAGGTTTGCGCGCATACCAGCAGGTGACGAGTGCTGGCTCGGCCCTGGGGGTGCAGGACTCACCCAATTGGGCAAGCTCGTCGGCTTCGTCGAGTTTTAGTGTGCCGCCACGCTGTAATGTGGTCGCCTTGGCGCAAGCCGCTCCACAATGCCACTCGCCTGTCGCTGCTGGTCCGCTGGCTTGAGCGGGCACTCACCCCGCTAGCGCCCATACCTGGGAGGGGTCGACCATCGGGTTCATGGTTCAGTTCCAAAGGTGACGGCTGTTGTTGAGTCTGATTGTGTGTGGCGCTCATGCAGTTGCGTCGTGCATGGAGAGCACAATCACACGATCGTATGCATGATCTCTACCACAGTACCGGCGGTAGTTTTCGTCAAAGTGGACGGCGGCGGGCTACGAGGCCACTAGGAAGAGGTTATGTCCGGATTTGAGCCGCCAGGGAGTCCCGGCGAGCAGCTCGTCAATTAACTGGTCGGGGCTGCCCTGCCTGATGATCGTACCACTATCCACGATAGCGACCCTGTCGCAGAGGATTTCGGCTTCGTCCATATAGTGAGTGGTAATCACTACAGTGGTGCCTTTTTCTTTAAGACTTTTAATAAGTTCCCACAGGTTGCGCCTTGCCTGCGGGTCCAGGCCGGTGGTAGGCTCATCCAGGAAAATAATTTTAGGCTGGTTGATCAGGGTCGTTGCAATTGAAAAACGCTGTTTCTGCCCGCCGGATAAGTGCGGGTGCAGGGGGTGCGCGCAACACGTGATTGTGGGCAGCTCAGGCACGTCAGCCCGTCGCTCCCCTCCCGGTGGATTGACACGTCTGAGAGTGGACACTCGCATGGCGGGTGGAGACTTCTTTGCTCTCATCCTCTCTGTCACCCGCCTCACTCCCCCCCCCCAAAAAAGGGCACACCTTCCCC
>NNCB01000025.1:0-37036 GCA_002317545.1 Scenedesmus quadricauda | reverse complement strand
GGGGCGCCGCATCAGGACTGATCGGAGGGACCACCAAACAAACGGAATGTGGCACGAGCTCGCTGGCAGACTGCTCTTGCAATTCGCTTCCGCTCTTCTTTGGGCGGAATGTCAGGTTCCGACCGAAACCAGCCGTCAAGCTGAGGTTGCGCTCTCCACGCTGCCGAGCACCGCACCCCCAAGGCCGCCGAAGCGCAGTCCTCCATCACGCCTTGCGCTGGGCAACCCGGATGCGCGTCGTGTGCGGGGCGCACCCGTGGTGAATCGCTTGCAGCCGGGCCGCAGTGTCGGTGACGCCCGTAGGCCGAGTGGCGCGCCTCCCAGCGCCTGCGCCGCTCCTCGGCTGGTCGAAACCAGCTCGACCCCGTGGCGGACGAGCGCGGCAGCAAGCTCGGCGAGCCCCGCCTTGTCCTGCAATGACAGGAAGGAGGGCGCGGCGGACGGGAATCAGGTCGGTCATCCACGCCCCCTCAGGGTGGAGTGAGCGGATCTCCCGCCCAGGCAGCCCTCAACCAAGCCCTGAAGTTTATCTAGACTAATATCCATTGCATTGAATTCCTCTATACTTACCTATTATTTATTCTGGCACGCCATCCGCCTCAGACCCGAAATCGGAACAACCACTGTAAGATACCAATTCACACTGGTTGGAACCGGCGTCGTAAAACCACCGGTCCGGGCAGGGCCCCGCACTGATCACGCGCCGCGTCCCTATGAACTCAAGGCGAAGGCACGCTGGGGCTCTCCCTCATTGGTCGTCTTGTTGTAGGCGTTGACCGCCTTCCTGGGACGCCGCTGCAGGTCTCAAGCTCGCCACCTGGCGGTCAGGAGGCGGGTGGTGGAGGTGGGTCCGCAAGTGTCGAGACGGCAATGCTGCTGGGACAGGGAGAGCAGCGCAGATAGCGAGCTCTGGCACTCTTTATCATGATGGAACGCGAGAAGCTCCCACAGTCTCGGACTCTGACGGTAACTCCAACGATGACCAGGCGAAGGCCGCCAGGCCGCACGTGCCGCAAGGCTGTGCCGCGGCGTCGCGCGCCTCCAGCCATCCCCACGCGGCGCACACGCGTTCTCTGAAGCGCTGGCCACCTGCCGACGCCCACCGGGCATGCTGCTGGCGATGGCCGACGTCACCGCTCCACCGCACCTCCACGCCGCAACTCGCACACTGCGGCCGCGGTGGCCTCCGGCACCGCGTGCAGCCTGATGGCCAGCCCGTGATGACCCCCAGGGTGCCCTCAGACCCCACCAGCAGGTGGGCCAGATCGTAGCCCGCGGAGCTCTTGCGGGCGCGCATGCCCAGCCGCGCCACGCGGCCGTCGGCCAGGACGGCGGTCAGGCCCAGGACCTGCTCGCGCTGCGGAGGGTGGGATGAAGTTGGAGGGATGACGGTCGTAGGGCGCGGTACGTATAGAGATGCATGGCGCAAGCGCCGAGGTCGGACAGGCAGTCGGAAGAGGCATCCGGGAAGCCTGCCATGCCGTGTGCAGCTCGGTAGCGACGCCCACGCCGCCGCAAGCGCGCGCGGCCAGCATGCCTGCCACAGCCGGATTCGACCCATTTCGTGACCGTGCGTTTCGGCAACGTGCTCGATCCGCCCGCAGCGTCGTGCCATTGTTCCGTGAGCAGATCCGTTCCGGAGGGCCGGTGACCGTGACTGACCCGGCCGTCACGCGCTACTTCATGACCATCCCCGAAGCTTGCCAGCTGATCATGCAGTCGGTGGCGATCGGCTCGCGCGATGCGATCTACACCTTGGACATGGGTGCGCCAGTGCTGGCCGAGCAGGTGATCCGCCTCGCGGGAAAGCAACCTGGCGCAGGGCGGCGCTGGTGTCGAGGCGCTAGACGAACAGCAGCTGCTTGTTAACGCGTGACAGGTCCACAGTGACGATCCAGGACTTGTGACAATGCAATAGTCCGGCAAACACCGCGGCCACCCACAATCCATGTCGGCGGCGTTGATCTGCAAGGTGGCGAGATGCAGGTGCAAGCAGTGACCGAGGGATAGGTGCGCGCGTGCTTCGTGCGTGCTTCGTGCGTACGGGGCGCCGTCCTCCGAAAAGCAGCCTGTGCATAAGCCATGCAGCGCTGCTCAAAAGTAGCAGGTGTTGATCCTGATGAAAGCCCTGTCACTCCTGCACATCCAGATGTCCAGAACAAGTATCGCCTGCATCCAGCCACAGACAGATGCTGGCGCGCACACACACACACACACACACACACACACACGCGCGCGCACACATGCACACATACACAAACACAAACACACACATCTACCTGCAGCACCGCGTTCATGCGTGACATGTCCAGGCACACGCTGCCCGGCGCCAGAGCCGCCACGTGGCCCTCGATCGACGTGCCCGCGCCAAACGGCACACAGGCGTGCGGGCGCGTTGCAGGCGGCCAGCACGTGCGTCACCTCCTCTGTGCTGCTCGGGAACAACACCAGCTCCGGCGGCATTGATGGGTGGTGCGATTCTCCGCGCCCATGCGGCTCAAGCGCCGTGTGCACGGTGGTTGCGTTGCCGCCCACCGCCGCTATCAGCGTCTCGCGAAGGGCCGGTGGCAAGTGACCGCCGCTTGCACTGTCCATTGTGCTGAACGGGTGCTGCAGGCCGCTCACGAGTGCGGCAGACGAGGAAATTGCCAACTTACTGCAGAAAAATGAGGCCGGACGAATCGCGACCTGAATGACAAGGTCATAGAATTCCCGCGGACGCAGTCGTGGCAGCATGTTGATCTGCGCGCGGCTTTCGACCTGAAAGACGCCGATGCCGTCAGAGCATGTCATAGACAATTGGATCCTCTTCAGGGACCGACTTGAGATTGTAGTCACCCAAATCGTGCAACCGCATCAGGTCGAAGCATTTGCGGATGCAGGTCAGCATGCCGAGCGCGAGCACGTCGACCTTCATCAGGAGGCGAGTGTCGTGTGGTGTCTGTCCCTTCGGTATGATTCGATGAAAGTGCGATCCTCCATCGCGGCATTGTGAATGGGCGTCTCGTCGAGCGGGTCCGTCGTGCGTGCGTGCGTGTGTGTGTGTGTGTGTGTGTGTGTGTGTGTGTGTGTGTGTGTTTGTGTGTGTGTATGTGTGTGCGCGCGGGTGTGCCTGCGTGCCCGCGCAAGCTCGTGCGTGCGCTGCCTGTTCTTGTGTGGCGTATGCGTATCCACATGCGTGCATATCGCATATGCGTGTGTGTGGGGTTTGCTTGCCTGGCATGTCACTAGAAGTGTGACTGAGTGTTACTAAGAGAATGTAATACAATGAAAAAGCTTCTGTATACTTATAAACGTTTTTCAAATCAGGACTTTGAGACAGGCGGCAATTTTGATGGTTCCTCCTTATCAAACTGATAGTTACACTTCGAATAAAATGATTGCCCAGCCACAAACCCCTCTGAGAGTATGAGACATGCTCCTCTCCAGTCTGTACATGACTCTCCTCCGCTCTGAGCTTGGCGTAAGTAATGCGGTTGTCAGGGTACGCCACTGCACAGCGGCGACCGTCATGGGCATGCCCGTGTCGGTCCGGATGATGTCGCCCCGGTTGAGCAGAGGCCGCCCCAGGTAGCAAAAAAATGCAAAGAGAAAGACCCTCCTACGATGGGCCCCAGAGTTCCCAGGGAGTTGACACCGCAGCGCCAGAGCGGTCAGACCGGGGGCCGCCGAAGCACCAATGACCAGAACGGGCCTGAGAATGCACGCCAAAGGCGGTGGGAAGGGAGTGTCAGTCCAGACATGGGTCAGTGGGAAGGTGTTGAGGCGGCAGGCGTAGGCGTATGGCAACCATGAGCAGCAAACGTGGGCCCCGAACCCGCAAGAGCATGCTAGCCTGCTCAGCGCAGCCTTTCCCGACGCAACATTGTCGTGAACAACGACAGCGCCAGCCATCACGGCCATCATGACGCCGACGACGGCACCGACCGCAGAGCCGACATGGAGGAAGAAGGGCATGACGCCGAAAGCCAGAACCGCCAACAATAAGCGGCAGGCCAATGTGCAGCCGCCGTTCTCCTGAACTGGGAGTTTGTGGCGTGACCCCAGCTCGTGCTCGAGCCTTACAGCGGGCTTTACTGGCAGATCAGCGGCCGGCAACATGCAGGGGCAGGTGCCTGGGCATGCTCTGCGAGCTACGGCTGAGCGCCCGTTCGATGCGCCCGATGGCCAGGCTGGATTCGTCAAGGTCGAGTTCCATGCGCAAGGGTTAGCAGCGACAGCGTGCAATTGCGTCTCGGTGCCAAAATGCGCCGATTTTCCTATCCCGGCGGTTGACTCCTGACCGTGCCGCCGCAAAGGGCTGTGCGCATTCAGTCGGGCTTTGCATCCGGCAAGTAACGCATGAAACAATTTTCGGGCTTGAGCCACGAAGATGTCGCGTTGCCACGTCACCGGTTACATAGCAAGACCATGCATCAGGTGGGAGCAGTGAGATGTTACAAAAAAGCAACCTCGCCGCGGGTAGCCATCCCGGCCGAGTGCTAATAAAACAAATAGACCACACAAACAAAGGAAGACGATACTATGTCATTCCTTGTGCACGCATATTTGCTACAGTTACAAGGAAATTAATGCTACCCAAAATAGATCCAATACCGGAAACATGAAGACTAAAACATTGCGTAGTCTACAGATGCTCCAGGTGGCTCTCGCTACTTAGAGGGGGATAGGCAAGTCAAGGCAAGTGATACGTGCTCGCAGTTTTCGGTTGTCATTGACTGTTGGCAGGAAGATGTGCAAAACCTGATCAATCCGAACCAGACTGAAAACATGAAGCCATTCACCTAATGAGCAGTCCTGAAAACGCATGCAGGGCCAATACGATTTGCAATTTCAGTGAAGTTCTGGCGCTGCGCCAAAGTACCCAGTCGCTCACCGACCGCATCGAGCAAATGCACAAGTACCTCACCGACCCCAAAACGTCTTTATGGAATGTCCACATGTGTCAGCCGTAACCGCGCCTTACAGACACTGCGCCCACCTCAGGATCTTATGCACCTCGGCCACAGAGGGCAGCAGATAGCAGGCGATTAATGACGCCGTCCAAGAGAGGTGTTTGACCAGGATTGTAGGACAAGCTGCTCGAAGACGGCGGCTGCGATGCCACCGACCCTGCAATGGTAGCCCAAGCCTCACCGCCACCATATTCGTCGGCTGCGGGCTGTCTCAACTATCAGTTGCAGTGCCGACAATGGCCGCGATGGCAGCCCGTGCCGTCAAGAATGCCGACTGCCGCGCTGCAATTGCCATCACCTCCTGCCTGTCCAGCAGCAGCCTGACGTCGGCATCAGCTGTCAGGTCATCTGGGGTGCCCTTGCCTTCGCGACGCCCCAGCTCCAGCTCAGCAGGCTGACCGTTCCCTGTGCCGTTGATCTCACCGGCCCTGGCCACGCCAACCCCTGGCTGCAGCTGCTCCTTGAGCCACCGCCGGTCCGCATCGTCCAGGAACCGCGCCTCCTCTACGCTGGCCGGCAGCAGCAGCCGCAGCACGCCTGCAAAAGCGACGGTTGCTGCCCCCGTACCATGAAGACCATCTGCCAGCCAGCGAGGCCCAGGCGGCCGTCGGTGGCAAGAAGGGCGGCCGCTAGGGGGGCGGCGAGGATCTGGGCCAGCGCAATGGCAGCCTCAACGGCGCTGACGCAACGGTAGCGGTGCTGCGGCGGGTAATCTAGCGCAAGAACAGGTGCAGTGGTTGCCAAAGGAGGTTGTGGGCGCGCACCAGGTGAGCGATGCGTTCGATAGTGCAGGCCGCAGCGTCACTGTGCGACATTTGTAGTGTCTTTTGGTTGACAATAAGCTTATGACCTTGCGCAGTTGGTCGACTCACCTGTTCGCAGGTCCACCACATCCCGGGAAAGCACCCTGCACAACAAGCATTGGAAGGGCCGTACTTGATCAAGTCAACATGGGAAACATGCGTAACATGCTGCCAGCAGATGTCATCAAATGTACGTGTGCAGGCAAGCCAGCGCCTGCGTGCCAGGCCAGCACAGCAGTCAGCCTTCAGACGTGTGAGCTCAAACATGCCCTCGCCCCAATGCGCACCTGCCTCTGCTGCCCCCAGCATCACGCGCAGCAGGTAGAACGTTGCAGGGCCGCTGATGGCGGCGCAGCACATTGACACGACGCCCCAGGCGGCAGTAATGAGGGGCAGCCAGGTCTTTGGGCCCAGCCGCTGCAGGGCCAGGTTGCTGGGGACCTGGCGATGAGGGGGCAGGGGAGGGCATGGGTGAGCAGCGGGAGGAACGGGGGCAGATGGGTGGAAACGGGATGGTGCTCAGGCGGCTTTGCCACACAACTTGCAAGTCCAGAATTGGCATGCGGATCGACAGGTGCGCCTGTGACCTGCACTGGCAAATGCAGCCCTTCGCTGGTGCATGCCGCGTGCTCGGTAGGGCTGGTGGAACACACACAGCACGTGCCGCGCCCCTTTGCTTCCTCTTGCAGAACATGCGCGCGGCCTGGGACGCAGCTAGCGCCGCCAAACCTGCAGCAGAACGTAGCTCAAGGTGAAGGCCGCGGACCCAGGCGAAATATTCGGTCGCGAACCGCAAGATGGCAGAGCTGCAGCGCCGCAAAGCTCAGGGAGGTCCGCGGAGGCGTGTATTTCGGCAGCGCCCCGGGGCTTGACCGCTGCAGGAATACTCAGCCTTCCATGAGCACTCAGGACCTTTCAGTGTATACTTTTTGAACGCAATCAGCCTTACCTACGGTGGCAATTATTATGGACGCCTCACCGGTCAATGTACATGAAGCACAGCTCAGCAAAACAAAGAGCGGCAAGAGGTTGCGGTGCGTCGTCGCCACAGCGGCGTGCAAGGCCCGCGGGCATCGTGCACCGAGCCGCTCAAGGCGCGATGACAATCGGCGCGTCGTGCGCGGCGCTGGCGATAGCGTTGCGCACGGCGCTTTGCAACCGCAGCGTGTGCCGTGCGCCACTAACGAGCCCAGCATCTAAGCGCAGGCGATGATGCTTCTGTTGTCGCATCTAGTGACTCAATGACAGCGCTACGGTAGTCCCGCGATCCGAATGACGCACCAGGCGCTGAGATCAGGTGAGCTTGAAGCAATCTCGATACAGACGCGCCAGCGAAGTTACGCAGTCGTTCAGTTCTTGAGGGAATCCGTGCCATCCTTCAAAACGCCGCTCCATCGCACTCAGGACGGGGAAGCTGCAATTCAAACCAGTTTACGCAACAGACGCGGTACAAGAGCAGGGTGCCATGCTTCCATGTCGATAGGGGACACAGGGATATTTGCTAGACCACTGTTGTCACAAATGGACGGTGGGGAGCACCGCAGCGGCAGCCACATAAGGCCGCTGCCCGCTGGCCTTGCTGCATCACTGCTGTCTGCGCCGCAAGTGCCTGATGTGGCTACGGCGGTCGCGGAACTCGTGAGCAACAGCTTGGATGCCGGCGCAACGCGGGTGTGCGTGTGGCGACAGCGCTTGGCGCCCGACGACATAGCGCTGACCGTCGATGACGACGGCGCCGGAGTGTCGCCGGTTCTTCGCGCACGGCAGCTGAACTGGGTGCACCGGCAAGCGCGCACTGCGGCACGCGAGCTGCGGGGACGCTCACCCGGCTTCAAGGTGAGGAGTGCGGGTCGCAGCATCACGGTATTCGACCCTGGTATGGGAGGTGGACGCCGAGCCAGCCGAGATTCTTCGACCTGGCATAGGACGCCTGGACGAAGAGGACATACCCCGCGACCACGCCGAAACGACGGACCCCGCCGCCCCAGGGCCAGGCTCTTGCGGCTTTGGCGCAGCTCGGTGCGCTGGAGATCGTGTCGCGGGTGGCGGGCGCTTCGAGATCGTTTGCGAAGGTGCTGCGCGCGGGCCGGCGAGCTGCGGTCGGCCAAACGCTGCGCAGCGAGCGCGCCAGGGCCACGAACACGTCAGCGAGTTTGCTGTAGCGCAGCCCGTCAGACGGCGCGCGCTTCTGGAGGAGGCCGCGCGGGGGTCCCTGGCAGAGGGCTCAGGCGCAGCCTGCTCGCGCTCCTGCTGCCGTGGCCGGGGGTCGAGCTCGACCGAAGGACGCCACGCCTGCTGGGACAGGGCGCGCGACCTTGCGCATCTCGAACGCGTGAGCCATCGGGGAAGGGTGGCGTATGTCGCAAGCGCCCTTGATAAAGAGGGATTTCAAGGCTGCGTGCGCTAGACTCCATAGATGCCAAGGCTGGGTCATTTGACCGAGACGACCGTCCGCCCTTGAGTTCCTTCAGACTGGCCATAGTCCCGTCCTCGTCCCTATTGCATGGCCGCAACCCCTGCGACATGCGGGTGCGCCTGTCACCGAGGTACCCGGGCGCCCTGCTGGGAGTCGCGGCGACCTGAGCGCATGTTGAGGGCTGTGCGCGGGCGGCCGAGGCGGCGTGACAGCGCGGCGACCAGCGCCACTCGTACGTCACCCCGCCCTGTGCGCTGCGCGCAGCTCGATGGTCTGCTGGACGCCTGGTTTGCCCACGCAAATGCGAGGCGTCTTGGCGGGGGACGGCGCAGACGCAGCTGGGCCGCATCGCACGCCCGCACGGCCATTGTCCCAGATCATCGCCATGATCCGCCAGCCGAGGTCGGGATCCTTGAACCGGACAATTGTCCCGCGCCGATTTGCGGTGGCCAGCGGTCTCGGCTGCGGAGACGACGAGATAGCGGACCGCATCGGCAGGCGGCTTGAGCAGATTTTCCTTGGGAACCGGCGTCGATGCCGCGGCGGGCGCAGCGGTTTCGTGCGCGTGCGCGGCGGGCAGCCGGCGGTGGGCACAGCGGCGCTCCGGCAGAGCAAGGACAACGGCATCCGCAGGGTTGCCGGTGCCCCGGATTGCACAGCCGGCATCGCTGGCACGGGTAGCGGCGGTGCGGCTGGCAGGCTGGCTTGCACATGGGAGAGCCGCCTTGCCCGGCCAGCTATCTGGCCCCTGCAATTGCCGCAGGCAGCAGCCCTGCCACGAACCATCCCAGGTCGCCGGCGTGGTGCCGCGCCGGCCGCACCCAGCCAGCCAGGCCGTCGGGCCACTTTTCAGCATCGACTCCCACGGCAGCCTCGCCCACCATGCGCGCGGGCTGAGCCGCCAGCAGCGCCACCGCTGGCAGTCATGCAAGCGGTGCCGCACCCCCAAATTGGGTCGCAGAGCCGCTGCTCTCACCGCAGCCAGCGCCACAGCTTGCGGCGGGTGCAGGCAACAGCAGCGGAAGTCGCCGCGGCCACCCAGCCTGCTGGGTTGCTGCAGCAAGCCATGGAAGGAGCTGAGAACACAGCAGCTGCAACAGCAGCAGCAAAGACCCTGCCAGGCCTGCAGCCAACCAACATGTCGTGTCAGGCGCTCAGCAGCTCCCAATAGTTAGGAGCGCAGGCGAAACATCGCTGCCTGCGTCACCGCTGCCACTGGTTGGCTGAGCCTGGCTCACGATTGGACGCCATGCGCCCAGCTCTTCGTCGGGGTGCACGCCGTGCCAGAGCAGCAGCGTCAGCAGCAGCACCATTGGCAGCAGCAGGATCAGCAGCAGCAGCAGCAGCAGCAGACACCACAGCACCGCAGCTTGCCGCTGCACCAGCAGGACCGGCAACCTGAGCACCGGCCGCGGCAGGGGCATGGCCCCGATCGCAAGCAGGACACATCTCCATCGCCTGGGTCAGCCAGCCAAGTCTCGGCTGATTGGGGTTGCCTTGGAAACTCCGCCCACGCCATGCGCCTTGACCTGGGATCCAGCCCCAGCATGGGGCGCCTGCGCTGGCCCAGCCAAGCACCAGCAGCGATGGCAGCCCGTCCATTATGACAGCAGAGCTGGGTGCCCTGCCTGCATCTCCCTCAAGCTGCAGCCCTGGCAGCTCAGAGCCTGGTGTGCCGCGCGTCATGGCTGATCGTCAAGAGAGGCACGGGGTAGGCGCCGGCTGGGAGCATGGCAGCCCATGCAACCCCGCGCCACCGAGCGAAATATGCGACGAACACCGACTGGGGATGCCGCATGACGATGTGGGCGGGATGCTTCGCCGCCGCCGCCATACCGCTGCCGCCATACGGGGTCATGTTGGCAACCCTGACGATCAGCAGCAGCGACGAGAGAATGCAAAGCAGGAGGAAATGCCAGCCGACGATACGGCGAAGCCCATCAACAAACCGTGATGTTACGCGACGCTTTCCCTCGCTGGCCATCGTCATAGCAACGGACGCTGAACTCGCCTGACATCCATGCCCTGAACAATTTCGATCGTCAGAGCCTTCATCGCATCACAGCTACTGCCAGGAACAGCACACTGCAATGTGTACACCATGGCAGCCAGCACACCAGGCTCAAAAGCAGCAGCAGCAGCAGCAGCACAGCAACAGGAGCAGCAGGCGCAACAACCGCACCAGCAGCAACGACGACAGTTCAGGAGCCCGATGGCAGCGAGAAAGCCAGCGATCGCGGGCTTGTTGCCATCGAGGGTGACGAGGGTCTGCAAGGGCGAGCTCTGCACCCATGCAGAGCCGCCACGCGGGCGAATCGACCATCGCCTTCAGGCTCGAGTGAATGTCGCCCTTTGGCCCGCGGCCCCATTTCTCGCCGCTGGCGACCAGTTCAAGTTCGATGATGCCCTTTGAACCGAGGTTGACCGTGACATTGCCGTTCTGGCCGCGGCGAAGGGGATGAGATGCCGTCGCATTTATCTGAGCGCGGCGAGGACTGTGCCGGTGCGATCTCGGCGCTGCGGCGCATCGCAGGCAGGAGCAGCTGCTGGACAGCACAGCAGCAGCCGGTGCAGTCCAGGGTGCGGACACGGCAGGCGCGCTGCCGAGTGAGCTGGCTGCAACGCTGGGTTGGTCCGAGGAGTGGAGAGAGGCAGGTCTCGCGGGTGCGGTTCAACAGCAACGGGGGCCTGGACAGCGGCAGTGACGGCGTGCGCGAGATGGACAGGGCCAGCGACGCCACCGGCAAAGGAAGTCGGGGCGGGCGGCCGTCCTCCTGGTCTAGCCCGCGCCCCCATGCCTGCGCCATTCGCAGCGCCAGCGCTCATTCACCGCAGCTGCTTGCGTGCAGGACGAACACCCGCGGGCGCGCAGGCGTGTGGCTGCTCGTCGCATGCCTTGGCGAGTTGCAGCGCGAGGCGATTGCGAGGGCGCCGGGGGACTGGAGCATCACATACATGTCGGCGACCTTGGCCTGCATAAGCTGGCCAGGTCGGCCCGATGCCGGCCATGCCAATCAGGGAGGGGCCTCAAGCCGGGGCCAGACCGCGTGAGCCGTTGCTTGCTGGCTCTGTTTGACGCACACCACATCTTAAGGCATACCCAAGCCTGCCAGGCGCAGCGCACTTGCTCAGATCCACCTAAGGCCGTGGTTGCCGTCTGCGGCGGCGTGGTGGTAGCGCTAGATCAGCACGCGGCGGACGAGAGGGTGCAGCTAGAGGCGTTGCAGGCGCAGCTGGCACAGGAACGCGCGGCCAGGCCAGCGGAGCCGCCCCCGGCTTCAACTGCTGCACATCAAGTCAGCGGCGATCTGCTGCAGCAGTTGGCGCTGCGGCCTGGACAGGTGGGCGCATGGATGGCGCTGGGCAGCGCTTGTCTGAAGCCTGCATTGCAACCACAACCTGGCAATGATTGTTGGTCACGTGGTGTGCCAACGGATTCCGGGGCTGACAGACCAGTGTGCCAGGGCTGAGACACCAGTGTTCATGAGCAACACCTGCAGATCAGATCTTCTGATGACCGCTGGGCTTCTGTCGTTTCTGGCCTCGCGCCAACACCTGCAGCCGCTGGACCTGAGTGCGCCGAGCAGCAGGCCCTTAAAACACACGCAGCTCTGGTGGAGCGCTGGGGCTGGCGCGTGACCTCTGCTGGCCCAGCCCTCGGGGAGACGGCGGACGCGCCCGTCAGCACCGGGGCGTCGCCGGCGGCGGTGCTGTCAAGCGGCCGCTGCTGGCCGGCGTGGTCTGGGCGGCCTGACCAGCAACCTGTCCTGTACCTGCTGGCTGAGTCGGCGCCGAATGGCGGCGTGTGGCAGCTGACCGGTCGTGATCCGCGTGCTGCGAGAAGCCTTGCCGCAGCGGGCTGTCCAGGCGCACCAGCCCGTGGCGTTCCTGTCGGCGCTGGTCAACCAGCGCTTCACGGCGACCCCAGTACGCGCTTTCTGCTCGCGGTGATGCTGCCGGAGGTTAAGTCGGTGTTGACGGGGGGATAGTAGCGCTGCACCTGGTACCTGGCGTGGTCGGATACCTTCCAGAGCCGCTGGGCAGGCCAGGCCACTCATTGTTATTTGCCGGGCTTGTTCGTCGCCTTCTGTCGTTTGCCCCCATGCGCCCAAACGGGTCGGCAGACGACGGCATCGCTCGTCGACCTGCGGCAGCTGGGACCTGCGCGCGCGGTGGTGCGGCACGGGCTGTTCGGCGATCGCGACCGCACACAGACGCAGCGAGGGGCCTCGGTGCGGATCGGCGGGAGGTCGAGCGGCTCGCCAGGCTGGTCGGGCGGTGACCCAGCCAACGCACCTCCCTGAGATGCCAGATGAACGTCTATGACTCCAGCGCATGCAATCACGCTTCTCTCGTGCCTGGTGACACGGCCGGCCACAAGCAGGTTCATGGATTGGGTTTTTGTATGTGACATGGACGAAATTAACGGGGCACACAACAGATATGAATGTCACAGGCAGGCAAAGAGCTGGGTGGTCATGCCTGCGCACGAGCGGGAGCAGGTTCATCACGAGCTTCGACGCGGCACCCTGCAGCAGCCCAGCCTGGACGCCGCGCCCTGCAGCATGGTGATGCCGCTGCCGACCCTGGCCCTGGCGCCCTGGAACAGGCTGTAGCCGCTGCCAAACGCCCCCTTCACATAGCTGATGGCGCTTGAGACAGGTGTCGACGGTTCGGTCCCGTTGCTGGCGGCGGATCCCTGGGCTTGGGCGCTGCGTCGCAGACCGTCTTCATGATGGCCGCGGCCTTGCTGTCACCCACCAGCAGGGCCAGCAGGTCGCGCCCCTCGTTGAGTAGGCCTTGCCCGCCGCCACGTGCTGCAGAGCGGCGCGCTGGGGTCCACCTCCAGCGTGGGCAGCGGAGTGGCCCGTTGCAGAGGGTGGACAGGAACCGTTCTTTACCTCGGTGGGCAGCATGCCCACCAGGGGGGCCCAGTCCACCTGCTTGGCCAGGCCGTCAGTAGCTGCTTCCGCAACCCCACAGGCATGGCGTCCAGCGTGCTCGTCAGCAGCTTCGCCGGGTGGCCTTGTAGTCCTCCGCGATGCGCGCCACTGCCAGGGTAGTGGCGTTGCTGGCCAGCTCGGTGGAGTTCTCGCCGCCGCACGAGGCCTCGGGCGCATACATTGTGCTGATGTGAAAATATGGAAGTGCAGGAAGGGGATGAGGAGGTAGTAGGTTTCTCTTATAAGGAAGTAAATAACCCGATTAAAAAGGACCCAAGCACAAAGAAACAAATTAACTTATCCTGGGCCCCGAAGTACATGTTTTGGCCATCTCCAAGTCCACCGTCCCGATTGGCACCCAGCCCGCACCATACTGCCTATTCAGCGCTTGCCCATTAAATCCACCGTTACCGGTGCCAAACCACATGACGAGTTGGCGGGACGCGTTACCAATCAAAAGGTCGCCGAACCCGTCACCATTGAAATCCCCTGTGGTCAAAATAGTGTAACCGGCCGGCAGGGTATAGCCTCGCGCTTGAACAAGAGAGGCTCCATTCATTACCCAGGTCTCGAACTGGCCCGTTGAGCTATTAGACCAAAGCAGGTCGGAACGGCCGTCGCCATTGACCTCGAAGTTTCCAATGGCACTCCAACCGATGCCGTATCGCGGTTCACATAGAAGTGATGGGCGCCACCGGGGCGCCCATCATCGATCAGGTATTCATCGAGTCGAAGAAGTCGGAAGCTTGGTCTTGCACTACCTGCATCACAAGTCCAACCAGTTGCATCCCTAGTTTAGAAGAGCGCAACAGTTGGCAGTTTTGGGCAAAGCGGGTACTTAGGCCTGCTTGGCTACCTGTACGTTGATATGAAGCTTTACGTCGTCGGCTACCACAACGCCACCCGCTTCGGTCACGGCGTGCCAGCTTAGACCATATTCTTTCCTTCGTTTTGCCGGTCATCTGCAAAACAGGCCTGAGGTGAGTACGATGGAAGTGAAGCTATGCGTGCAATCAAGCAAGTTTCTTTACCTGCACGCCATCAGGCCCCGCCGCACGGCAGGTACAAAGCGCAACACCAAGTACCCTGCTTCGCGAGGCACTGCCCAGCCTGGGCGCGCCTAGGCACAGGTACTGGGCAGTCGCTTGGCAGCAGCTGCTCTCACCGGTACCTGCCGATCACGCCCGGCTTTGTCTCCGTCCGCAATACCGGCACCTATGCGCGCAAGTGTGCCCTGAGCACTCCGGAGCATCGACATCGTCATCACCGTCACGGCGGACCAGATCGGCGGCTCTGCATTACCCTGGGTGCCGGCATCCCGAAGGCGCGATGACCCTGAACCGCAGCAGGCACACGCAATACACAGCGGCGTGTGTCTTGTGCGCCACTGAGAGCTCAAGTCGAGCGCTGCCACGCAACCAGTCTAGCACTGCCGTCAAGCAACTCCCGCGCCAGGAGGGCGACGGCACCAAGCCGCACCAGGTCCCGCGCATGTCCGTGGTATCTTGGCAGCGTGCGTGTTTGGCAGCTTGCACAGAATGTCCGGCAGGGCCTGCAGCGACATCCCGAGGGGCGCCAGCAGCCACCGGCACCGTCTTCTCCAGCAGCCACTGGCCCACCGCGTCGGTGGTGTCGATTGACAGCGGTGGAAGATCGGCCCCACGTGCTCCCCGCTCGAAAAGTTGCGTACGTGCGCGGGTACATCGAATTGATGTGGCAGATGCTGTTGCCCGGAAAACCGCGCGCGCCGAGCATCTGCACCTTCGGCTGGTCATAGGTGCCGCCGAGGTGAGGAGATGTCTGCGTCTGCCCAAGCGGCATCATGGTCAGGCCGTGACGATCACGTCGCGCCGGCTGATGGACTTGAGCGGGCAGATCTGCGCACAGGTGCATAGATGCACGCAGCCTCCACGCTACTTGGGCTGCCGAGGGCGCTGTACTCGTGCAGGCAGCTTCCCTTTTGAGGCAGCATTGAGTGGCTGCAATCGCTGCAGCACGGACAGTGAGCGCGTGGGCGTATGACGTGCGATCAACATGCAAACCTGAAACGGACCCAGCTGCCTCGCCTGGTTGGTGGCGATGGGCGGCTACGTTGCAATGGCATCAGGCCCCATAGCACACAGCTCCTTTGGCAGGTTCTGAAAGTACATGTTGAGGGCAGGGCTCATCACCGCATGGAGGCTCATGCTACCTTCCACCTGAGTGACATAGGCGTGGTGCCGCGGCTTCACATGCGAAGGGCTGGAGAACCATCAACCCCAAGGCCCAGCCCGAGCCGCGCGCCACCATTGGCAAGCCAGCTCTGCGCTGCTGGTCGCGCGGCCGGTGCCGCATCGGCCCTCCTCCAGCTGTCTGAGTATGCTTCCAAATATTTTTGACTGTTTATCTGCCGAATTGTTGCCTACGGAAGGAAGCTCGCGCGGGCGCGGCAAGGCAGATACCGCCGCGATGTGTTTTCTCAATCTGCAGTGATACGAACACCGTTGTGGATTAGCATATCACAGTGCTTCTGGATTAAGACTATCTAGTGGACTGTACATGCATCACGAAGTACCGAAAGTGCCAGCAAGCAGGTCCAGCCATTCCGCGATATAGCCGATCAGTGGCGGCCCCATAAGAAAGCCCAGGAAGCTGATGCTGGATACCATAGAGGCGCAGCGTTCCCTGTGCGACCAGCTTGCTCCGCTTGATTGGGAGAGCTGGCTGTGCACCCGCTGTGACCGTTGCACATGCGCGACCACCCCTCTTGAATCGATGGTCGAATCTGCAGCATAAGGAAGGTGGAGCGCCCACAGATCATCAGGGAGAATCATAGCTGCCTGGTTAGCAAGAGCAGGCGTCTGTTGGGCTGCAACAGATTGATGACGCGAGCTTGATCGACATGCGACCAGTGCTCGCTTCAGGCCACGAAAATGACTTCCCGACAAAGAGCTTAGCGGGGTTTTGCGGCCACCGCTAGGCGCTTGGTGGGGTCAGGTGATGCGTCTTGGGGGCATCACGCGCCCAGGAAACGCCATCCTGGCCTTGTATGAGGCACGGCTGCATCACCACACTTCATCGTGCCGCCTCGGTCTTCGTGCCGAACGGCTGCGAGCGCTCTTTCCCGTCCCCGCTCGACCTTTATTATGGCGTAGCCGTAGGAAGTATAGACCTAGCGGCACTAAAAGCATTTACCATCAACGGCGACAAGTTCTACCAGCCGGCAAAACAAGTTACCAGGACCGAAAAACATCAGGGTCACCCGGGCTATGACCCTAACGAAGACTTTAAAGCGACTAAAGGTTCGGAGCTGATTATTTTCGGAGAAAGTTTTTGACCTTGGTTATTTTGTACCCATATGCACACAGTTGCCTGCCATACCTGAAAATCGATCTGATATTGTACGCGACCACACCTACTGTATACGGGTGCCAAGCAGCATCGTCATCCTGAACGACAATGACATGTCGATTGCGCCGCCGGTGGGCGGTCAAGCGCCTATCTCGCCAAGCTCGTGTCGTCGCGGCCGTTTATCGAGCTGCGCGAAATCGCGCGGCGCTTTGCGCGCAAATTGCCCGAACCGCTGCACAAGGCGGCGAAAAAGAGGCCGACGAAACTGCCGCGGCACCAGGGTCGTGGCGGTTCAGGCTGCT
This sequence comes from Scenedesmus quadricauda, assembly GCA_002317545.1. Classification (NCBI taxonomy): domain Eukaryota; kingdom Viridiplantae; phylum Chlorophyta; class Chlorophyceae; order Sphaeropleales; family Scenedesmaceae; genus Scenedesmus; species Scenedesmus quadricauda. The sequence continues at coordinate 20,287 of NNCB01000025.1, read as the reverse complement.
CCTTATGTCAGCGGCGGAGGGCACGGCAAATTTGATGCTGCAAGCCAGCTACTACTCACCCGCCGGTCGCGCTATGCCCGCATCCTGCAGTCCAGCTGAACAACTGACCAAGTGGTGTTGATGGGCTTCAAACTTGTCATACCAAAATGTATGAACCTTCCCGAGACAGCACGGGGAGGGCGAGGGCCCGGCAAGGAAGCACGCCGCGCTCAGCTGGGGCCGCGGCGCACCGGCGGCGGCAGCGGCGCTGCTAGCACTCAAGCAGCGGGCCCGGCAGTCTAGCTGGCGTCGCGGCTCGTCGATCAACAGGTCACAGGGTTCGCCCGGTCCGGCCTCGCGCATGGGTTTATTTCACCCGCGACACATATTCGCCGGAACGGGTGTCGACCTTGATGGTTTCTTCCTGCCCGACGAACAGCCGGCACGCTCTTTATGGATACCCGCTGCCCCGCACGCCGCACGTGATGTCCAGATTGATCCGCCCAGCGGTCCCTGCCGCCGCTGGCGTCGTCCCTGGCCTACTCCAACTACGCGGCCTGTATTGAGTGCCCCCGCCTTGCTGGCGAGGAGCTGGCTGCGTGGCGCCGGGGGTCAGCCTGGAGGACCGCTAGCGCGCCGGGGAGAGGGAGGTGAGGCGGCCCGGAGTTGTCGGGTTGGGGTTTAGAGGGCAGGTGTTGCCGTCCTGGTCTTTCGCTTTAAACGCGGGCGCTTTATCGCCCTGCTTTAATGTAGTCACGCCTTTTATTTTTAGTTAAATATGGCAAAGTTAACACATTTGCGGCGCTCCCGGTCCTACATTAAGGGAGAGAAAAGGTATAAGACCCGCTCCACCAGCTTTCGCCAGCGAGGGCCTCGCCCAGGACGATTTTGCGCAGCGCGGGCCCGGTGCGGCGTTCAGCTCTCAGGCGGCGGGTGCGATCGACCGCGAGCGATCCTGGCGATGGTGCCGCACCAGGGCGCGCGCGCTCTGCGGGGAGGTGCTCGACTGGAGCGACCTATCCAAGTAGCACCTGCGTGGGCCCGCGCAGCGCATCGTGGCACCTGCGCAATCCGTTGGGGGCCTCGCAGCGCAGCGTGTGCTGCGCGCGCTGCTGCTGGAATGCGAGTGCCCTGGGAGCCGGCGCTGGCACTGGCGGAGGCGTGCGTGCCGCCCGGGCTGAGCCGTGTCGGCCGAGAGCCCGGGCGGCCCCGCATCACATCGCAGCAGCCCGCCGCGCCTGCTGGCGGCATTGCGGCCGAGCAGCGGCGGCTTCAGCGCAAGCTGGGGGAGGGCGATGACGGCACCATTTCATTTCGGGCAGCTCAAATTTCTGAAGGCATTGACGGCTGCGGTGCTGGCTGACGCCGAGTGAGGATGTGCCGACTAGGTCGTCGCCAATGTCTGTGACCTGTTCACCAGGTCGGTAGGGACGCAGGCTCGACGAGATCAGACTGTCGCTGACGCGACCGAGATGTGCTGGCCGACCGGGTTGCGTTGCATACATGTGGACGTTGGCGAGGCATTTTGGCAATCAGTCTACAACTCCTGTTCGCACGGGCCGCTAATGAGAGCAATTCGCATAAGCAAGGAAAAAGCCGCGTAGCAGCGACCATTTGTTCTTTTCGCCCGGGTCCGTGGAAAAATCGCCACAGTGCCGAAAAGCGCGCAGCCCTGTCGGATTGCGCTATGCGCCCTGCATCATACGTTGGCACTCAGCTTTGTCGCAATCAGCTCGAACTCAGCAACGCACGCACCTGCATGGCGGCTGCGGATAGACCCAGTCGTCGCCGATCTTGCTCGAAGCCTGCAACCGCGAAAAATCCATGTCCGTGCACCCTCGTCTTGCCGTTGACACGGGCCTAAACTGTCGCGGCGTTATGTCCACTGCCTCGCGGGGCGTGGCCCGCAGCATCATGCTGTCCGCGGTTCATCAGATGGCCTGGCTCAACGATGCGCCGCTTGAGGTCGTCCGGATCGATCCCGTCCGCATGGCGCACGGCGTTCTCACCGGCATCGGCTTCCTTTGCGGCGGCGTGATCTTTCGCGAAGGCTTCAACGTGCGCGGCCTACGACCGCGCGGCCCATCGCTGTGGATCGCACCGGACGACGCTCGGCTGCTGCTGGGGCTGCTGCTGCTCGCCGCAGCCGCCGTTGCCGGCCATTGCCTCCCCCTGACGAGCAAGCTGCGAAGCCGCTCCGATTTGCCACCAGCGCTATTCGCAACACCTTTCCGCAATGCGTGAGCCTGGCCAGGTTGGCTCGGCATAATGGCGAAATCAACACGATCCGCGGCAACAAGAACTGGATGAAAAGCCACGAGATCAAGATGGCCAGCCTCGCGTTCGGCGAGCATAGCGAAGACATCAAGCCGGTGATCCCGGCGGGCGCATCGGACACCGCCGCACTCGACGCGGTATTTGAAACCCTGTGCCGCGCCGGCCGCGATGCGCCGACCGCGAAGCTAATCCTGGTGCCCGTTGATGTTCCACGACCTGCGATGCTGGTGCGAGTCATGCGGTGGCTCTATCGGCGCGGGGGAAAGCGCGCAACGTTACGGCCGAATCTTTTGTCGGGTGGCCCGCGACCAATTAAACCCCCGTCCCAGGGGCGGGGGAACGGGGGTTCAAGGTCAGCGTTCGTCACGCTCTTGAATGAAGGTGCCTGGCAGTCCGGGTGGGGCAACAGGGGGAAACCCAAATCCGGGAGCCGTGTCGGCGCCTTCGAGAGTTGGAATAGCGGGTCTTCCCTGTCGCCAAGCTGAACGAAAAGGAACGGCTTCGCGCCGCTTTTGCAGTTCGTCGATGCAGGACGACGGTTGGTCCGGAAAAACGGCGCCGAATCCTTCGGGGGATCGGGCGCCGCCTGAACGGTCGTCAACAAGAGGAAACGCAAGTCGACGGCAACTGAGAAACATCCATTCCAACAATGTTTGAGCTGCCAGTCCTGTCTCATCGCTCCAAGATCGACATCAATTTCTGCCTTGAGCTGGTTGTCGTTGAGCTTCTGCCCGTGGCGTGCTGAACCAATTCAGCAGGTGCCTGGGTAGCGGGGGCCACCGAGGTGAGGAGCAGGTTGCACCGTCGATTCAGCGACATCACGAGGCAGGTTGCTTGGGTGTGCTAGAGCGCCACATTGCAGGTACAAAATCGCGCGTGCCTCACTGCCATGGTCAGGCCCACGATCGCGATAGCTGACCGCCGCGGTGTCGAGCATTCTCGAGGGGCACATGCGGTCGACGTCACCTTGATCCCGTGACGGCTGTCGATCAGCACGAGCGTGCGCTTCAGCACGCGCGGCCGCGGAGGTAATCGTTGATCAGGAAGCGCCATTTCTTGACGACATCCTTCGGCGCCTTGGCAAAGCCGTAACCGGGCATGTCGACAAGCCAAGGAAGACTGCCACTGGCAGCAACAGCGCCCATGGTCCAGGGCCCAAGACTCTGCGTTGGCCCCAGCTTAGCCCAGGCAAAAAGCAAAACTGTCAACCACAACAGGAGATCACAGCGTCTGCATACCATCAGCCCAATCTCCCTCCGGCATCCGGCAGCCCACCTTGATGTCCCACAGCGCCATGTCGACCGCGGCGATCGGGTTTGTAACCGCGGTGCACGGCGCCTACAGCACCGCGTTGAAGATATCCATGTACTCGCTGGGCCTCCGGGTGGGGTTCAAGGCCGATCAGGCAGGGGGCGACATGGTCGGAGAGGTGTCGCGGGAAGTCGCTTACGACGATTGCGTCTGCTCTCGGACTTGTTACAACAGAAAATTCGCGTACGTACCTCGCAGGTACCTTTCGAGATCGACGGACAGTTAACGCCGTTGATGCTGGTTATTGCCCGACCAAAGGCAAGTGTTGAGCGGGGCCAGCGACGACCAGGTACTGGCCCCCGCCCTCGCTCGCCGTCCTCGACGAAACCGATTCCGGCCTCGACATCGACGCCCTGCAGGTCGTCTCCAAGGGCGCAGGCCTGCCCATGACGTCACTCGTCAGCTCATCGCCATTCAGCCACGTCTACTTACCCCAACAGGGCCTGCGGCCGTGATGCGTGAGCTGACGGCGCGTAGCGTCCACCGATCGGGATCACCTGAGACACAACATGCCGGCAGGACAGTGAGGTGTACAGGCTGGATGGCGATGCCAAGAAGCTTATCGAGCAGAATAGCGAGATATTCTGATGGGGAATAAGAAGATGCGTATGCACGAAGTGAAACCGACCGTGCTGGGTCTCGATTTGCCGCCATTGCGGCGACCGCGGCCTTCGCGATCGTGGCCCCAGCGTGTGCGCCCGCACTGGCCCCGAGAGGCGCACCTGCTTGAGGCTGGCGCCGCTGAACGCCGGCGCGACCGCCGTCCGCACCGCTTTCCAGGTGGCGCCGTCGTCTAGCGTCAGCATGTCGGGGGTCCGGGGGTGCACGCCCACCTCCTGGGCGCGACAGCTGGCGCCCTGCGGATGTAGATGGCCGGGCGGCGTCAGCACCTTGCCGGCCTCTGAAGGGTCGGCCAGCAGCACCATGGGGGTGCCCAGCATATCGCAGCCGCCCGTCGGGCAAGGCTGGCCGGAGATCGGCAAGGATGATGGGGGCGCGGCTCGCCGAGGATGGCAAGCACAGGCCGATGGGAGCGGGGCATCGAGCACCAGCAAGGTGGTGATCATTTCGCCGGCCACGCAACCCGGGCATGACGTGGACTACCTGTATGGCCAGGTGCCGATCAACGATGCCTTTTGACGAATGCGACTGGAGGGCAATCGCGCACCTGTCATCGGCGGCACCGGTCGCGGTTGTCGCCGGGGGGGCGGGTCGCTTTCCTGGGCCAGAGCCGGATCGGCGCCGACGACCCAAAGGGCGGCCGAACAAAACAAGGTGCACGCGTAGCGTCCCATAAATCCCTCCCATGTCATTTCTCATTATTATCGATAATTTTGAACATCGATACAATTCTGTCAAGCCGATTCTGCCCGCCTCGCCTCGCTAATCAGCGATGTGCCGGAACCAGCGCGGAGATAAATCGCGGTCTCGAGGACTTGAGTTGCTTAAGGCCAAGCCGCTCATGATTGTCCGCAAGCCACGCAGCAACATAGTTTCTGGCGCTTGTTGGATTTGATGGCTCCATCACGTTTGGTCCGGTGCCTAACTATTATTTGCACCCCATGGAGGGGGTGGTAGCCGTGAGTATTCAGGTTCGGTTGTTTTTGTGTCAATCAGGAAAATTGAGGAGTCAGTGGTCGCCGCACGTTGATTGATCCTTGCGTGTTTTGCGCAGCCTTGGCCGCTGAGTTGCTTGTGCTGCTGCAGGATGACCTGCTGGCAACTGTCCATCACACCCGGAACCAGCCTGTTTCCCGTAGAATCCCCGAGGAATTGCAATTAATCCCTGGGACCGACATCGACGAGCATGCATTAACAACGATCCGCGCATCGTGAAGCGTACGTTTCCCATCCGGGAGCTGACCTTCGAGGAAGCCGCGCTGAGCTGGCCGCCTCGTAGCACGCTAGATCAAGTACAGGATAAAGCAATTGGGGAGATCGGGACCCTGAGCGAGATCTATTTGAATAGTCGAACATCATGAAAATTGGTTAGCATTACACCAATCTTGACCAGGCAGCAAGTTGCCGCGATGACTGCACCATTATCTGGTGGCCAGGGCATCAATCTTGTGTGGCATCGGCGAACTCCTATCCTGGAAGAATGAGGAGGCGATCACACCCGGTGCGGGAGGCGGACGCGCGTCTAGACGCTCTTATCGAGAGCGGCTGCAAGAGGCCCGCATCTCCGTGCTCGGGCTTGAGCAGCAGGCGGCAGTGTCGTGGCCGTATCTTCTTGCCTTGAGAGCTGCGTCCGGGCATGGAGGCGATCTACATCTCGCGCGAGGACGCGCCGGTGTTGGCGAGCGCGGTGGCGAGCGGCAACTGGGCACAGGAGCCCGAGCCGCAGCCCTGCGGTGTCGATCGTGGCTTCGATGGGCGATGCCAGAGGCGTCGCCTGTGCCGCCGGCCGCTGCGACGGGTGGCACTGCAGCGGCAATCACCAAGTCGTCCTCGACCAGGCCCGGGTCCGCCGCAATGCGGATGAGCCGCGGCGACGCCGGCAGCGGCAGCCGACCCCGCACACCAGTTATCGCAGCAACGCAGGCGTCAACAGGCCTGGGCACAAGCAGCAGCGCATGCAAGGCCGCAATGGCTGCAGCGGCGTCTACCATGGTGCGGCACCTGCGAAAATGGCGGAGCGCTCGTCGAATATTTCTGCAGCGGCGGTGGCAGCCAACCCGACTACCCGGCAGGCCAGCACAGGTGCGGCAAAGCCGCCTCTGCCCCCGGGCAGTCGCGCCTGGGAGGCTCACAGGCCCAGCGCAGCACGCGCTTCGGAAAAGTGTCGACGCACTGGAGGCACGGCTACCCGCCCAGCGCCGGCACCCCACGATATCGCGGCGTGCGCGATCCCGCCTCCTCGGCTCGCCCCTCGCGACAGCAGGCGGCGTCACGAGGCAGACGCTGCGACAGGAGGTGCCCTGCGGCGCAACTGGAGGCCTCCGATGGAGCAGAGGGGCAAGGAGGACGCTGCGCGTTCACCGGTCGTCGGCGATCGTCGATGCCTATGAAGGGCCGGGAGCCTAGCGCCCGGATAGCGTCTGCTCCGGGGTGGTGAGCTGAGCGCTCGCCGACCCTCGATTCGCTGCCCATCCACGCCTGCGCCTGGAGCACGCATTGCGGCGCCGGAGTCGGCGACAAATGCGGCGTCAAGCCCGGCGGGCAAGAATGACCTACTTGCGGGATCGAAAGCTGTCTCCGCCATGAGCGGCAGGGGAGGACAGCACAACGAACCAATGCCAGCGGGGAAACCTGGCGGCAGCATAGTGGCGTTGGCGAAGGCGTGGCCAAGAGCCAGGGCGGAACAGCTGCACCCGGGTGCAGGACGTTGTGAGGTGCCTATCGCGGGCGCGCCCTCTGCCTTGGAGACACTCAAGCCAGGTGTTGGCGTGGTGCTGCGGGCGGGTGCGGCTGTGAAGCAGGGGCCGCGCACAGCGCCGGTCGCCGGCCAGCTGACACGAACGCAGTATCAGCAGGCGGCTAAAACAGCAGCGCAGCAGGAGCGCAACAGGGCGGCCCAGTCTTAGCGGCGCAGGCAGCAAGCAGCTGCAGCTGCCGCAGCAGCGGCTGGGCGATAGGAGCAGGCAGGGACATCCACAGGGTCAGCAGCACAGGCTCCGGAGTACAGGCAGCACCACCCAGGGTGGCAGGCACCCACGCTCGGGTGGTGCGCAGGTCCAGGGAAGCCATCGCATCGTGCGTGGGCACGAACGGCTGCTGCATGTCGAAAGGAATGTGCATGCCCCAGTTGAAGAAGAACGAATCCTTCTGCGCGATGCGGTGTTCGCGCACCTTGCGGATGCCGGCGATCATCTGCTTCGCCACCCGCTCGGGATCGGCGATGCGTGATATCGGGTGACGCAGCGGCTGCGCCGCAGGGCAGCCTTGTCGCTCCAGCTAGCCGTCAACCTCGCCCTCACCAAGGTGGTAGGAGCGACTATGGGGTGGCCGGTCTGAGAGGGCTTGGTGCCTGTGCTAAGGAAATGGAAACCGTTTTCTGGAATGAGCTGCATGGTCGCCTGGATGACAAATCAGCCCCACGGCGTCCTGCCAAGCCGGCGGTACACCGCCGGAAGGTGCAGAGACTACCTGGGGGCTGAAGTGCCCTTGATGACAGGCTAGAGCGTCCCGCACCCCACCAGCGGCAGCTGAGGGTGATGAGATAGTCCACGCGGGGCGAAATCCCCGGCAACGTGAATCCTTTGGTTCCAGGTTCGAGTCCTGGTGGGCCCACCACTCCAGTGCACTTGCAGTCTTGCACAGCACGCCTATCCGGCTGGCACCCGCCGCAATCCTGTGGTCCAGTGAGACGCAGGCATACCTGCCACGTGCACGAGCAAGCTTTGCGAACATGCAGCCAGCCTCTGAGGCCCCGGCTGGCAATTAGAGGCGCGGTTGCTGGACATAAGGACAAACGGTGCTTTACACATCACCCATTAGTACTCATCAAGCCAACACACCAGTACATGAATTTACATACCAGCAGGCGTCAAGCATGCCATGTACCTGTGAGTTTTGACGTCCGGACCAGCTGACGTAAATCGGCAGTTGAGTATGCGGACGGCACAACCTGCGCTGGGATGCGACCGTCAACGCACCCACGAGGCCGCAGCACTGCTCCAAATCGTGTTGCGGATGCAGCGCACGCGATGCAGGCGCTGGTCGGCATAGCCGCCGCAAGGCCCTGCTCTAGCGCCGCGGCTGGATGAGCCGCGATGAAGGCCGCTAACGCCAGGCTTCGCAGGCGCTGCCTTGGAACGCTGGCAAGGCGGATGGCCCCGCATTCGCGGGCACAACAGGTGCAACTTGGCGCCGTCGTCACGACGGCCCATTTTTCGGGGTCGTCGCCGGGCAGGATTGCGTGGACGAACGCATCGGGCTTGAAGCCAACTGCGGCGAGGCGTGCACCGCGTTCGCGTGCGCTGCGGCTCTTCAGCCACTCGTCATAGCTCTTCTTGTCGACGAGATGGATGGTGCGGGCTTCCTGCCCCTTGTCGGGCTGGATCAGGTCCGAATAGTCGATCATGCCTGTCTGCTAGGCTTCCGGGCCGAGCCATCTGGCAGCAGCTCCAGCAGGATTGAAACCACCCTGGTGGGCAGAGCCGCCGCTGCTGCCGCTGACCCAGCTGCTGACGCCGTCCCAGCTGCTGCCGCAGGCCGAGCTGCGGCAGGTGCTGCTGCTGCTGCTATTGCTCCTGCTGCTGCTGCTGCTGCTGCAGTTGCTGGCCGTGGAGACCGCAAGGCTGTGCTGCAAATAAAGGGCGCTTTGCCAAACGTGCTGCGAGGCAGGGCGGCTGCGATGTAAAGCGTGCCGATCTGGAGGCGTGCCAGCCCCGGCTCCCCAGCCGCCATCAGCAGCTGCAGCAGCATCGCCGCCAGCTCGGCAGCAGTGGCCGCACATCACGATCGCCGGCGTTGCAGCAGCGTAGTGCGGCGGATCCAAAGCCAGGGCGCTGTCCCTGGGCCAGTCACTCAGGCTGGGCGGCAGGTGCATCTTCCAGATTTCACCGGACATGGCCGAGGATGAGGTCCGGGATGATGATCAGGGGCCGCAGCCTGGGTGGCCAAAAGGTGCGATGACTACTGTGAGGTTGTTCTTGCTCATCAGGCGTCGTGCCCGCGTGGTTGCCGGCTTCAAACTCAGGATTGATCGCCGCCTGGTCACGGGACTGGGTGAAACCTTCGTCGTTGAAGCCCGTTCGCATTCTGGTGCATGGCGACACGCTGACCACGATGGCTCGCAGCAGCTAGCAGCACTACCCATGATCACAGCCTGGAGGAGTATGTCGAGCAATTGGGTTACTGGCCTACACTCCGTTTAAGGGCGCTGGCCTGCCTCTCGGGCGTTGCCCAGGGCAAAAACCGGGTGTGGGTGGGGCTAGCCAAAGAAACGGCTCACCAGCTGGGTACGCCCCTATCGTCGCTCATCTGGCCCGCTGCTCAAACAAGGGGCCATAATCCCTGTGGCGGCTTTGCGGCAAGAAGGGGGTTTTATAAAACAGGAATTAAGACACATCAGTACAACTGGCTGAAAGCAAAATTGATACATGGCACCTTACTAATCAGGCACACTGTCAGGATGCAGGCTTGCAACAACCCTTGCAGCGACTAATCTGCATTTGAGATGTTCACCTGGTGCCGAAACAGCCATGCATCTGCGCAACACCGCCATTGGCGACCCCAACAGCGCGCGCGCGGTGATGTCGCCGCCGTCCGACGCCGCCAACAGTCTGCGCCACTGTCGCGCTGCCCCGGGCCCGCCCATGCTGCCGGCGACAGCCGCGCGGCTGCTGCGCCGCATGGATGTCGCCCGCCATATGGCGTGCGCGCCCAATCGAGCGCGCCTTCCTGGCCCCAACCGAAATGTTGCTGGTGTAAAACCGGATCGCGCGGGCGTATCATGTCTGCGTTCGCCGTGTCTCTGCCAACCACGTGCCGTGAATGAGCTAACCCCCCCCCCCCCCCCACCCCCAAGGGTGAACCCCGTCGATCGGACGCGGAGTCGAAGCTGGATACCGGCCATTTCTGCGAGGTGATTGACATTTGACTCCTCCTTGCAGGTCGTGCGCCTGGCACGCACCGGGCTTGAATCGCAGTGCACTATGCGCAGGCTTCCGTGCAAGTAGGCAAGTGCGGACGCCACCTGGTAGCGCACACGCAGCCGCTGGTCCACGTCAAGGGCGCGCGGCGTCCCTTGCCAGTGGTTGTAGCCACTGCACCCGGTTCCATGGTGTGGGGGCCTGCTCCGAATGGGTCGTCAAGGCAGCCGACTGCCAGATGCTCCAGCGCAAGCGCCGAGCAGCCGGGCGTCCAGCTGGTGCCGAGGGCGCGGACGATGGCAGGGTGGTCGCATGCCCAAGGTGGAAGGCCTCCGCTGCCAGGGCGCGCTCTGCACCAGCAGAGGCCACCTTGAGGCGACACGGCCAAGGGGTGGCAGGTCGGCCGCAAACACCTTGGGGGTGGCAGCAAGCAGGTGTCAGCAGGGCTGGGCACAGTCTGCTTCTAGGCGCACGCTCGTCAGCCTCAGGCTGCTGTCCGTCGTGCTGCCAGCCCTCGCATCATCATCCTGGCCCAGCACCATACCTTGCCAAAGCTGCCCGTGCCGATGACCTTGGAGCGCCTGCCAGTGGTGGCAGCAGTCACCTGCTGGGGAGTCAGCTCGACACCAACGCAGCTCGCGGTGGGTGCTCGGAACTGCTGCTGCCCCGCCACCACGGTGCAGGCGCCTTTGGCCTTGCAGACTTGCTCGCACACGGCAACCGCCTGGCCCCTGTTGCGGGTCACAACAGCGCGTGCGCCTTGCTCTTGCTGCTGCTGCTGCTGCTGCTGCTGCTGCTGCTGCCGTCCCTGCTGCCGCTGTGCTGGGGCAGTGGGCAATGCGGCCTGGAGGTGCCACTATCATCTTTGCCACCGCCGCAGCGGTGGTGCTTGTGGTGGCGCTTGACCATCGTCCTAGCTCGGTTAGTGCTGTTGCGACGATGCGCTGCCTCGCTGGCGCAAGTGCTGCACAGTCCAGCAATGCGATGGAGTGAGCTGCAGGTGCCAGATGGTCTGGGGCAGGTCAAATTCACGCGCGCCCGTCATGGCGTAGCAGAGGTTCCAGAGACCGTTTTTCTCGGGGCGCTCCAGGTCCCAGTGCTCCCGAATGGCCACCAGGTACTTTTGCTTGAGCTCCGGCGTGAACGCGACGGGTACCAGGCCAGCTGTACGCCAGGTCCTGCACTACGGCAGTCTGATGAACTTGGCGGGCCTTCGTACGCTACATGGCGAAAAATTTGTTGATTGATGCCTCGCGAGCGGCGTAGTAATGAGAGTGCTTGGCAGGGCTGCACGCCTTGACTCACTTAGACCACGCGCGGAAATAGAGACTTGTTGTCGTTCTGAATCAACCACTTGACTGTTAGATTTGGGCTGCCCTTCCAACAGGCTTGTTTCGAATCAAAACAAACAGTATGGACGGACTGAAACTATGGAAGGCGCTCATGCTAAATTGCGGTCATTCGGGTCCCATGTCCCTGTCAATGGTTGAGAACCACCAATTTCATGGCGAGTTGCGCCTTGTGCTGATACATAGAACGACTTTACAACACAACAGCCGGATGATAGACACATGTCCAAACTGGTTGGCTGTCACAAAAATTGTTGAATTTCTGAGGCCACTGGGCCCTTGAACCCGAAGGTCAAGTTCCAAAGGATTAGGATTAGGATCAGGAGTGTCACAAGATCCCGCGGTCACCCGCTCCTCGAGCCAAGGGCTTAACGGTAATTATTCGGTAAACAATACTTTACTCAACAATATAAAAAACCGTTCTACAAACCTGTCCGGAGGCCCCAACCTGAGCTTAAATCATTACAGCGATACCGGACTGGTATTTAACTTTAGTGTTTCGGTAGATTATAACGCTAACCGGAATACGGTGAACACAGGTGTAAGGACTAACCTTTTCAACATGCAGCAAAGGCTGGATCTTATCGTTTATCAGGGTCACAGGAATTACTGGAAGAGTATGTTGAGAACCCTGACAGAAAAGGGAGATCGGAAGTTAATGACCGTCTATTTAAAATCAGTAACATCGTATACCAAGCAAGGCAGTTTTCGCAGCTGAAAAACATGCAACTGCACATGTCGCTGCAGAGCGCACGCCGCCCCACGATCTTGCAGCTGGGCGCGTTCAAGCCGAGATTGCCTCCTGTGCTTTGGAAGTAGCGTGCGAAGCGCTGTAATTGATGCCAGCACCATGCACGCCTGGCCCGTCACCACGATCGCCGCCGTCCGTGGCGTCGATGCGTCGCAGTTTCAGCGCCGATAACGGTCGGAATCTACGTGGGGCTGGAGGGACCATCTTGGGTGTCGGCGATGATGGCCTTGGCGAACACCGCCATGGACAAGGTGTCGTATTGCGCCCAGTTCGGCATCGCCATCCAGCCTGAGGATTGGCCGGCGCATCATCTGCCAGGAATTTTTCTGGGCGACCGCGGCGAGATGAAAGCCCGCACCAGCACCGCCTGCTCAACGTGCGAGCACAAACTGACGCCGGTGGCGGCACACCATATGGGTAAGCGAAATCGACGACCGTCGCTTGCTTGGCGCGACGCGGCAGGGCCGATCATGGCGCAATGGGTGTGCCGCCGTTAGACGTGCAGCCCATTACGCGCTGGCGGTTTAACGGGGCAGTACAGCCGGATGCCGTGCCGGTTGCCGCCCCCGCTGCCGCGAGGCGTAGCGTGGGCCGGCGCCGCGCCGCCGCATGGGACGGCGCGGTGCCTGAGGGCATCAGCGGGGCAGAGTCGTCTGCAGCGGCATCGGCGGTGTCGCACGCGCCTGCAGGCGCGCCAAAGCGACCGATCTCAATGTCATCATTCGCCCCTCAACCATGCCGTCGTCAGTCCTGGATCCTCCTCGCTGCTCACGTCCTCTTCGCTGCAAGTGTCCGGCATGAACGCCGTGTTGCAAGCTGCCGAGGGCCGTAGCGCAGCTTCATTATCATCGCCGTGCTGATGCGTCGGCGGCGTCCTGGCCGTGGCGCCTGCCATGGCGCAGGGCGGTTCGGCGCCGGTGGCCGATGAAGATCCCAATCTGATAATTGTAACCGCTCGCAAGCGGGAGGAAACGCTGCAAAATGTGCCGACGACGGTCGCAGTCGCTACGCGCTGTTGATGGCTGGGGCTCGACAATCTGACCGACATTGCCAAAACGACGCCGGGGCTGGTGTTCGACGATACATTGCGGCGCATGCCGAAGCCGACCGGTCCAAATATTCTGCAGGAAGAGGAGGGGCGTCCGGGGACGGAGTGATACGAACCTGACGCACTTTGAAAGAGTGCGCACTGCAATCAGCCTTAGCTCCAACACATGAAAGGCGATGCGGCCACGCGCACCCTACGACGACCCGATGATTGCGAAGCTTGTCATCTGGGGACCCGAAGAATCCTGGCCGGCGGCCAAATTGCCAGCCACAAACGCCATTGCCCAGAGCGCCGGCGCCGGCAACCACCGCCACGACTTGGCATGCTTCTGGCCGCCACTGGCGCCCTCGCACGTGCCCACGCCGCCGCCGCGCCTGGCGCGACGCAGCCCATCGCTCAACGGCTGCAAAGAACCCGAGTGACGACAGGGCGACGCCGTGCGCAAGGCCAGCCGCGACGAGGACAGCCAAAGGGCCGTAAGGGCGGCGATCCCGACAACTGCGCAGGACACCGCCAGGTATTGGCCGCCATCCCACATCAACGACGACGACGGAGCAGTCAGCGCAGGTGGCACCAACCAAAGAAGGGCGGCCAGCGTTGCGTTGCAACTCGTGCCCGCCGTCAGCGCAACATCGGGCGGCGGGACGCGTGCAGCGCAGTGACGCGCGCAACTGAGGCGCCGACAGCTGCGCGCACTGTGTAGTTCAGAATGACCGCCAGCACAGGCGCGCGAGGTGCCTGCATGGATGGAGCGTGGCCAGCAGCTGGTGAAAGTGGGTTCATGCGCCCAAGGGCACTCCTTCCGTCCCGGCGACATCCGGATCGCCGACCTGAACGGCGACTACCGAATCGACGCCAACAACGACCGGCAGATCATTGGTCATTCCAGCCCCAAGTGGACCTTCGGCCTCAACAACACCTTTACGTATAAGAACTGGGACCTCCAGTCCTGCATGCTTTAACAGGTTTGGCGCCCAGCGCGGCATCACCACATCGCGGCGGAGCTCAGGCAGCCCTTCGCCAGCGCCGGCATGGCAAGCGCGGCGCCGGCCGGTAAAACAGATGGCCCTGTTGCCGAAGCCAGAGACAGGCGGTCGCCAATATGCTGCATTGCCGCGCGCCAGCCGCCGCCTGCATGGTGTGTGTGTGTGTGTGTGTGTGTGTGTGTGTGGTGTGTGTGCGCGCGTGCGTGCGTGCGTGCAAACGTGTGCGTGCGTGCGTGCGTGCGCGTGTGCGTGCGTGCGTGTGTGCGTTTGTGCGCTGGTATCTGGAACTGATCAAGCATCGGAAGCCTATCCAGCATCACTATTTCCGCGTACTGCCGTTGCTGCCAGCACCTGTAATGGCAGAGCAGCTCGTCGAGGTACCCTGTAGCGTTTCAACGTCCGATTCGCTGGCCATGTAGCGCCGCAGGTCGTCAACGGATAGGGCCTTGCCGTTCGGCAGGTTGACGTTGCGGTAGGCCTCCGGGCTGCAGGCTGAAACGTAGAGGGCCAGAGCGCTCCCAGACCGCGCGCGCGAAGGACGGCACGTCAAACATTCAGTGCTTCTATTGCGGGCGTAGCCGAACAGTCCCACTTGGAGACAGTAACTGCGCACCGTCAAGCCTACGGTCGCTATTATGCGTCCAATCGACGCAATTACACCTCGGCATCGATGCAACGCGTCGCGAGCTACAGTATTGAGGTAAGGAGAAAAATGGAGGCGTTGCCAACGAGGGGGTTGCCCTGGGCCTGGCCTTGCGGCATCAGGTAGCGGCAACAAAACGACATGCTTGGTGCAGAAGGCCGGTGCATATGCATACACGTGTTAAGCCGTATGGCAGGCACGTGTCGGGGGTTCCTTAAAAATCCATGTGAGCAGTTTGGTGACCGCCACATACTGCCTATTCTCAAAGACATCGAGCTGCCAATTGATGCAGATTCACTGCCACCGTACTTTCTTCCTGCCTCTCCGATACTAGCTCACCTAGGCCCCCTCTGGTTGGTGACACAAGCAGTAATCAGCCTGCTGCAACCCGAGACGATGCGCGCCACGACCACGCCGTCCAGCGATTCACCCAGCACCGCCACGTCCTCGACCTCAAGGCCGATCGCGGTCAGCACCTCGACCAGTCGCTCACGCGTGGCATCGGTGGGCACGTGTTGGCGAAGCCAGTTTTCGGAGAACTTCATCGTTCGTTGATCCGTAGGGCGGGCCTTGGCCCGCCATTGCGAAAATTCGTTTGCCGTGTCACCGCGCGACAAGGGGCATAGGAGTTGCGGCGGGGTCAGCAAGTAAATGTAGTGTTGGAATGAGAGGAGTGGGGGGGAGGGAGAAGGAAGGCAGAGAATCATCGATGCTGTAAAGGATGAGGAATAACGAGTTGCACCCTCGACATGTGAGGCCGCTTTCAGTCGAGGGAGCGAAGGGCCTCAACTACGAGCTTGTATCGCTTACCAGCAAAATGCTCTGCGGCAAGGGTGACGGCGCTGGCTGAGGAAATCGCCTGCGCAAGCCAGAGGCATCTGCGCGCACTTGGGCAGTGAATGAGCAATCAGGTCATCTGCGACAAATTTAAATTTTCCCGAATCACCTGTCCGGCAAAGATGCCAAAGCTGCGCTCCGCAATGCGGCTGTCATGCTGAAGTGCCATGCCCCCCGCCTGCGGCCTCAAGCGCTGCCCGCGCCGTGTAGGCGGTTCGCCGCAGGTGAGACGTGAACACCACATCGACGCGCACGCCCTTGGCGGCGAGGTCACGGCCGGCTGCGCGTGCCTGGAGCTCGCCAAAATCTGTGAGCGTGACGTCAATGATCCCCGCCAGGATGCCGCGCTCGTTTGACGTGCTCTCCCCATGGCGCACGAAATACACCGCGCCCGGCGCAACACCCGCCAGCGACGTTGTGCGTGGAGGCTGCGGCCGGCCCCAGGCGCCCCCCGAACGGCACATGGTGAAACCCGGCCTGACCGGGTGGGCGCAGATCAATTATCCCTATGGCGCGTCGGTCGAGGATGCGCGCGTGAAGCTCGCCCGATTGAAGCTGGCCCGCGCTGCCCGATGGCCGCATTCGCCGAGAGCGGACGTCCGAATGTTCGATGAGCCAGGCGCAGGAAACTACCTGCGGGAGCACGCTGCGTCTGCCTTGCCTGAAGAATGAGCGAGCCTCGTCGGCAACGCCGCAGAGTATTGCCCGCAGCGGTGAACTGCGGCGCACCACACATGTGAACGAGCCCGGCCTGGCGCAGTCGCTGGATTCGCCCCCGCTGCAAGCTGGACGCTGCGCGTTGCAGGGAGGCAAAGTGGTTGGTGCCGCTCGACATATTGTTCGATCCTGACAATTATGCGCGCCAGCATGCGAATTTTCAGGGGCACGACCGCCATTATTATGACATGGACTGGCAGGGACGGCGGATCTGGGGCGTGACGGCGGGAATCATCATCAATCGGCCGGCAGTTTGCCCACTTGCAGCAGGAGCAGCGTCCTTACCGCATCTCTGCCGGAGGCCCATCACGGTGCTCTCGTGGCAACGCAAGCGCCCTGGAATGCGGGGTGCTGCGACAGCAACCTAGAATGTACTCGAACATACCGAAATCAGTGGGGCGGGCAGCGCCGTCATGGTGTCGGGACAGCGGGCGGCTATCACCACCTACGGGCGGGGCGCGCGGCTGACCATCAAAAACAGCCTGGTAAATAAAAGCGGCGGCTACGGAAGGACTGTTGCAATGTTACAGCTGCACGACGCACGATTGCAATTGCGTTTGCTGTTCGGGAGCAGAATGGGAGTGCATTACAAATGCAAACTAGATGCAGAGCAATGGGAAGTCAGTTTGCAACAGAGATCACTTGTTTACCGGCCGCAGACACGCGGATTGAGCTCCACGACGGCCCCGGACAGCGGCGCGCCCACAGCCTGGATGTTGACGTACAGGCGCCCACTAGGACCGGCGGCGAGGGAGAATCGTTCACGGCATCGACAGCTCGATGGAGTTGGAACACCTCATAGCGTCGATGCCGCTGGAGACAGGTCCAGGACATCAACAGCCGGGCGCTGCGGCTGGCTCGTACGCAGGCGGCGCGGCTCGTCGACGAGCAGAGCGTGAGGCAGCTGCGTGATGGAAGGTGCAGGTGCCCCGCACAGGCCAGTCCAGGAATAGCAATCAGGTTGGGGGAGGAGATATATGTGTGAGAGCAGAAACTGTGCGTGTGTAGTGACAATTGCCAATGACCAAGGATCAGGCGGTCATAGGCGAACACCTTGATGCCGGCAGCGGCGGCCTGATCGAGCACGGCGCTGAGCGTGGTGCCGTCAAGCGGGCGATGACCAGAGCCTTGGAGCACCTTGGTGCACGCATGTGTCTCATCTGCGACAGCCACTCGCGCTGTCAGGCAGTCGGTCATTGCTGGAATGCGAGGTAGACGGTATCAACTCCTTGTCAGCGCCCGCCTGCAATACCTCCACCATCAACCAGAGGGGGCAGAATGCCAAACTGGGGGCAGGTTCTCACCGAGATACAGGCACGCGACGCTAAGCTAGTAAACGACGCAAAAAGTGCCGTAGATGTCGTCAGGCGCAAATACCTAAAAGCGCTATACAAAAAACCGGCGCGGGGAACGTGATCGCCTATTATTCTGGCTGGCTTCCAACCGCGGCGGCGCCCACGACATAGGCGGAGCACGACGCACTACGGCCATGACGCGACCGAGGTGGCCTGAAGACCACGAGCCGCTCGTCGCAGGACCCGCTTCCAACAGTATCCGCCCGTCTCACCTTGTTTGTAACCGCCCGGAACCTGCGTCAGCCCGGCCCATGCACCCGTCAGCACCAGAAACAGGCCAAGACCAAGCAGCCACGGCGTCAAGGGTCGGGCGATTGCCAGAAAACGGGTGGGATTCGCGTAAGCGTGCATCGCGGCCAGAGCCTTAGGCGACGCGAACGCAGCGTCCAGCCAGTCGACGCATCGTTATAACTGGCCGTCGGCCGACTGGCCACGGTGTGCGGAAGGTACACGCGCACCTCCGGACCACCGGCCACTGCCGTCACGGATGTAGCAGCACGACCAGGACGCCTATTCGCTCCGGCGGTGCTACTGTCACAGTCTGCCCGCCTGGGAAGGCACCAGCCACCTTCACACCTTGGAAGCCAGGTAAACCCGCCAACGATAACGAGCCGCAATCCTGGCCACTGGTAGAAGCGCTGCGACGTGCCGGTCGAGCCGACGACATCGAGATATGCGACATCTACCGCGGCCTATGGTCGATCATGGCCGGTAACGGGGCCAGGAGCAGGTAAATAACGAGAGTGAACTGCTGCGTTATTGGGAAGCACATTTATGTGCTATTTCCCAAAAGGGCAACGTCCCGTTGTCTGCTAAGGGGAAGCTGAAAGATAATGCGACTGCATAAATTCACCACACATGTACACATGCACACATGCACACAAGCACGCATGCCGCACACATGCATGCATGCATGCATGCTCACGCGCCAATGCCGTGCCCCACCGAGATCAGATGTCCCGCATCAGGCGCCCTATGCGCCCACCATGTCAGGCGACTCTGCACATATGGTCGGGCGTTCCCGCCCAACATCTGCACAAGAGCTGCTGCTCCACTATTGCTGCATATGAGACCTTTGGAGTTGCATGTATTTAAGGCAATAAGGGCAGGCAACAAATAATAGCATCAAAAGAACCTGTTGACAATATTGTAGCATGCTGATTCTCCCAGGGTGTCAGCACAGACGCGCTACCAGGGCACCAAATCTGCCCGGGTTTCCGTACGCTGGTTCGAATCCAGCCCTGTCCACCACCCTCCGGTCCGGGGTCCTCTGGAAATGGCAGAAAACCTAGCGGATCATCGCTTGGTTCGGTCCTCAACATCCACGCCGTTTCACTGCAGCTCAGTAAAGACTGCGGGAGGCATGTGGGGATTGTTTTTTTGGCCTTCGAGAATCGGGGATAAAATTTTGGGTTAACCCTATGAAAAAGCTTACAAGTGGCTTGCCAGGAAAGTCACACCAAGCATCAGCGAACGGGCGCTGACCTGCGCCGACGATATCTGCGAGCGCTGCAGCGAGGCGGATGCCCTTCCTGCCGACTCATGCCGCCCCGTTCAACTCGTATTGGCGCGCTCCGCTCCCGCTGCAGCAAGATCAGCAGGATATGCAGCATAACCGTGGTCCGTCTGTTTGTCCGATCTGGTTGCCTTGGTGCGCTGTCTCGATGGAACTGCAAGTAATCATAGTTCCGTTCCGAAGCCCGTGCCTGTGTGGATGACCGACTACTCAGGCGTGGTCAAAGTGCGACCAAATGGGAGCGGTTACAAGATTTCCAAGCGGTAAAATGGATGATAATGTGTGGGCGCTGTCCAAGGTCAAGTTCAGCACTGTGGCTACCGTTTATAATAACTGGAATGAAAAGGCTAAATCTTTAGAAGGCGGCGCCAATAAAGAATTAACCAGTGTAGATATTTTATTCTGGGTACCTAAGCAGGAAGTACGCGGAGCACTTCTAACCTTTCAGACATCCCCACGTGAGTTCCCTCTGCCAGATAATAGGACAGACCTTCAGGAGAGTTGTCCTTGCGGATACGACCGTACGAGTACGGAGAAATTTTTTGAAAATTCCGGTTGTGGCTTGACTGACATGGAATTGCACGCGTTGATTATGCACACATCACATTGTGCACGGCGACAGTGATTTTGTCCGGTACTAGGCAACAGAATCAGCAAAGAATGAACCTAACCCTGTTGCTGTACAAAAAGAAAATGCTAGAGGTCCGATCTGGCCGCCGATGCTGCACTCGTGGGCTGCCATGTCCGGGCACTGCCCCCATGACTGCAGCCACTCTGTTGACGTCATTACGACATCTGGCTGACGGGTGTACGCTTGCTGGCATGATCCCGGTGAGCATCCTAGCATTCGAGCATCAGAGTAAGGTTTTGTTCTTAGGGTTTCGCG
Source organism: Scenedesmus quadricauda (assembly GCA_002317545.1). NCBI lineage: Eukaryota > Viridiplantae > Chlorophyta > Chlorophyceae > Sphaeropleales > Scenedesmaceae > Scenedesmus > Scenedesmus quadricauda. The sequence goes on along the minus strand of NNCB01000025.1, from coordinate 93 downwards.
ATTTGCAGCCCTTCGACGGCTCGGCAGCGCTTTTTGCGGTTGCAGACATTCCCCCTCTCCTTCACCCTAAATACCCCTGCAGCGCGCTTGGAA